>JAQBSW010007475.1:0-40558 GCA_029291075.1 Eudiplozoon nipponicum | reverse complement strand
CAACAGTTTCACAAAGATCCGATTGATCACAATTTTCATTTCCTTTTCGTTTTCGATCGGGCTGAGTTTGTATTCGTCCCAATGGAAATGCCGTTCTATCACATCTTTGTTTACTGGCCAGTAAACAAAGATGTGGTAGAACAGAATTTCCATTAGAACCGCATTTTCCTTGGGACGAATACAAACTCAGTCCGATCGAAGAAAAAAAGTAAATGGAAATCGTGATCAATCGGATCTTTGTGAAATTGTTGTTTCAAAGCTACAACCCGCGTACGCAAAACGCGACATTGGATAATATGAAGCTGGCATTCCGCAACTAAATTTCAAAAAATGATACTCGTTTATTTTACACACACATATAAAAACGAAATATATAAATGTTCAGTATAAAATAAACATTGCTTAATGTTTCAAATAAATTTAATTAAATAAACAATTTTTCTTTAATTTGGCCATCTTTATTATTTAACAGACAAGACGCAGTCAGTTGTGACCAGAAGGATAAACCAAAGGCAGCATGAACGGAAAGTATAATCTCATGCACATTCGTTTCGTGCTTACTGGCGACTCATCAGTAGGAGCCGGTATTACGCCCTTTAACCACTATATATTTGGTAGAAGAATGTGGAATAATAGGACGGTACAATCTCCTAGACGAATGTGTAAACCTGTAATAGTGAAGCTAACATCATCTAAAGCCAACGACAATGCGACTTCAATGCTAACTCACAATATATAATATATATACCGATTCGGTAAAGAATACTAACACTATGGCTATTGTGTTAGTAACTGATACCTTTTTTGAAATCGATGAGTACCGGATACTAACACTATGGTTTCCGAGTCGGTGCATGATACCAACCTGATGGATATAAATTTATGCTAAAGTTCACTCAAATTGAGAATTACAACAATTTCCGAACACCTGTTAGTCCAGTTAAACCATACACTCTCGCCTTGATCGATATCAGTTATCACATATCGCGGTAAGCATGGCATTATTCAATTCAATATATTGCAGTTAAATACTGTTTGTTGCGAAGAACTAATATATATGCAAGTACGTATTAGGTTATGCGAACCTAGTAATAAATTAGTTCAGTTGTGACCAGAAGGATAAACCAAAGGCAGCATGAACGGAAAGTATAATCTCATCCACATTCGTTTCGTGCTTACTGGCGACTCATCAGTAGGAGCCGGTATTACGCCCTTTAAACCACTATATATTTGGTAGAAGAATGTGGAATAATAGGACGGTACAATCTCCTAGACGAATGTGTAAACCTGTAATAGTGAAGCTAACATAACCTAAAGTCAACGACAATACGACTTCAATGCTAACTCACACTATATAATATATATACCGAGTCTGTAAAGGATACTAACACTATGGCTATTGTGTTAGTAACTCATACCTTTTTTGAAATCGATGAGTACCGGATACTAACACTATGGTTTCCGAGTCGATACATGATACCAACCTGATGGATATAAATTTATGCTAAAGTTCACCCAAATTGAGAATTACAACAATTTCCGAACACCTGTTACTCCAGTTAAACCATACACTCTGGCCTTCATCGATATCAGTTATCAAATTTCGCGGTAAGCATGACATCATTCAATTCAATATATTACAGTTAAATACTGTTTGTTGCGAAGAACTAATATATATGCAAGTATGTATTAGGTTTGCGAACCTAGTAACAAATTAGTTCAGTTGTGACCAGAAGGATAAACCAAAGGCAGCATGAACGAAAGTATAATCTGATGCACATTCGTTTCGTGCTTACTGGCGACTCATCAGTAGGAGCCGGTATTACGCCCTTTAACCACTATATATTTGGTAAAAGAATGTGGAATAATAGGACGGTACAATCTCCTAGACGAATGTGTAAACCTGTAATAATGAAGCTAACATAATCTAAGTCAACGACAATACCACTTCAATGCTAACTCACACTATATAATATATATACCGAGTCTGTAAAGGATACTAACACTATGTCTATTGTGTTAGTAATTGATACCTTTTTTGAAATCGATGAGTACCGGATACTAACACTATGGTTTCCGAGTCGGTACATGATACCAACCTGATGGATATAAATTTATGCTTAAGTTCACCCAAATTGAGAATTACAACAATTTCCGAACACCTGTTACTCCAGTTAAACCATACACTCTGGCCTTCATCGATATCAGTTATCACATATCGCGGTAAGCTTGACATCATTCAATTCAATATATTACAGTTAAATACTGTTTGTTGCGAAGAACTAATATATATGCAAGTATGTATTAGGTTTTGCGATCCTAGTAACAAATTAGTTCAGTTGTGACCAGAAGGATAAACTAAAGGCAGCATGAACGGAAAGTATAATCTCATGCACATTCGTTTCGTGCTTACTGGCGACTCATAAGTAGGAGCCGGTATTACGCCCTTTAACCACAATATATTTGGTAGACGAATGTGGAATAATAGGACGGTACAATCTCCTAGACGAATGTGTAAACCTGTAATAGTGAAGCTAACATAATCTAAAGTCAACGACAATGCGACTTCAATGCTAACTCACACTATATAATATATATACCGAGTCTGTAAAGGATACTAACACTATGGCTATTGTGTTAGTAACTGATACCTTTTTTGAAATCGATGAGTACCGGATACTAACACTATGGTTTCGAGTCGGTACATGATACCAACCTGATGGATATAAATTTATGCTAAAGTTCACCCAAATTGAGAATTACAACAATCTCCGAACACCTGTTACTCCAGTTAAACCATACACTCTGGACTTCATCGATATCAGTTATCACATTTCGCGGTAAGCATGACATCATTCAATTCAATATATTACAGTTAAATACTGTTTGTTGCGAAGAACTAATATATGCAAGTATGTATTAGGTTTTGCGAACCTAGTAACAAATTAGTTCAGTTGTTACCAGAAGGATAAACCAGAGGCAGCATGAACGGAATGTATAATCTCATTCACATTCGTTTCGTGCTTACTGGCGACTCATCAGTAGGAGCCGGTATTACGCCCTTTAACCACTGTATATTTGGTAGAAGAATGTGGAATAATAGGACGGTACAATCTCCTAGACGAATGTGTAAACCTGTAATAGTGAAGCTAACATAACCTAAATTCAACGACAATACGACTTCAATGCTAACTCACACTATATAATATATATACCGAGTCTGTAAAGGATAACAACACTATGGCCATTGTGTTAGTAACTGATACCTTTTTTTAAATCGATGAGTACCGGATACTAACACTATGGTTTCCGAGTCGGTACATGATACCAACCTGATGGATATAAATTTATGCTAAGTTCACCCAAATTGAGAATTACAACAATTTCCGAACACCTGTTACTCCAGTTAAACCATACACTCTGGCCTTCATCGATATCGTTTATCATATTTCGCGGTAAGCATGACATCATTCAATTCAATATATTACAGTTAAATACTGTTTGTTGCGAAGAACTAATATATATGCAAGTATGTATTAGGTTTAGCGAACCTAGTAACAAATTAGTTCAGTTGTGACCAGAAGGATAAACCAAAGGCAGCATGAACGGAATGTATAGCCTCATGCACATTCGTTTCGTGCTTACTGGCGACTCATCAGTAGGAGCCGGTATTACGCCCTTTAACCACTATATATTTGCTAGAAGAATGTGGAATAATAGGACGGTACAATCTCCTAGACGAATGTGTAAACCTGTAATAGTGAAGCTAACATAATCTAAAGCCAACGACAATACGACTTCAATGCTAACTCACACTATATAATATATATACCGAGTCTGTAAAGGATACTAACACTATGGCTATTGTGTTAGTAACTGATACCTTTTAAATCGATGAGTACCGGATGCTAACACTATGGTTTCCGAGTCGGTACATGATACCAACCTGATGGATATAAAATTATGCTTAAGTTCACCCAAATTGAGAATTACAACAATTTCCGAACACCTGTTACTCCAGTTAAACCATACACTCTGACCGTCATCGATATCAGTTATCACATTTCTCGGTAAGCATGACATCATTCAATTCAATATATTACAGTTAAATACTGTTTGTTGCGAAGAACTAATATATATGCAAGTATGTATTAGTTTTTGCGAACCTAGTAACAAATTAGTTCAGTTGTGACCAGAAGGATAAACCAAAGGCAGCATGAACGGAAAGTATAATCTCATTCACATTCGTTTGTGCTTACCGGCGACTCATCAGTAGGAGCCGGTATTACGCCCTTTAACCACTATATATTTGGTAGAAGAATGTGGAATAATAGGACGGTACAATCTCCTAGACGAATGTGTAAACCTGTAATAGTGAAGCTAACATAATCTAAAGTCAACGACAATACGACTTCAATGCTAACTCACACTATATAATATATATACCGAGTCTGTAAAGGATACTAACACTATGGCTATTGTGTTAGTAACTGATACCTTTTTTGAAATCGATGAGTACCAGATACTAACACTATGGTTTCCGAGTCGGCACATGATACCAACCTGATGGATATAAATTTATGCTAAAGTTCACCCAAATTGAGAATTACAACAATTTCCGAACACCTGTTACTCCAGTTAAACCATACACCCTGGCCTTCATCGATATCAGTTATCACATTTCGCGGTAAGCATGACATCATTCAATTCAATATATTACAGTTACATATTGTTTGTTGCGAAGAGCTAATATATGCAAGTATGTATTAGGTTTTGCGAACCTAGTAACAAATTAGTTCAGTTGTGACCAGAAGGATAAACCAAAGGCAGTATGAACGGAAAGTATAATCTCATGCACATTCGTTTCGTGCTTACTGGCGACTCATCAGTAGGAGCCGGTATTACGCCCTTTAACCACTATATATTCGGTAGAAGAATGTGGAATAATAGGACGGTACAATCTCCTAGACGAATGTGTAAACCTGTAATAGTGAAGCTAACATAATCTGAAGTCAACGACAATACGACTTCAATGCTAACTCACACTATATAATATATATACTGAGTCTATAAAGGATACTAACACTATGGCCATTGTGTTAGTAACTGATACCTTTTTTGAAATCGATGAGTACCGGATACTAACACTATGGCTTCCGAGTCGGTACATGATATCAACCTGATGGATATAAATTTATGCTAAATTTCACCCAAATTGAGAATTACAACAATTTTCGAACACCTGTTACTCCAGTTAAACCATACACTCTGGCCTTCATCGATATCAGTTATCACATTTCGCGGTAAGCATGACATCATTCAATTCAATATATTACTGTCAAATACTGTTTGTTGCGAAAAACTAATATATATGCAGGTATGTATTAGGTTTTGCGAACCTAGTAACAAATTAGTTCAGTTGTGACCAGAAGGATAAACCAAAGGCAGCATGAACGGAAAGTATAATCTCATGCACATTCGTTTCGTGCTTACTGGCGACTCATCAGTAGGAGCCGGTATTACGCCCTTTAACCACTATATATTTGGTGGAAGAATGTGGAATAATAGGACGGTACAATCTCCTAGACGAATGTGTAAACCTGTAATAGTGAAGCTAACATAATCTGAAGTCAACGACAATACGACTTCAATGCTAACTCACACTATATGATATATATACCGAGTCTGTAAAGGATACTAACACTATGGCTATTGTGTTAGTAACTGATACCTTTTTTGAAAACGATGAGTACCGGATACTAACACTATGGTTTCCGAGTCGGTACATGATACCAACCTGATGGATATAAATTTATGCTAAAGTTCACCCAAATTGAGAATTACAACAATTTCCGAACACCTGTTACTCCAGTTAAACCATACACTCTGGCCTTCATCGATATCAGTTATCACATTTCGCGGTAAGCATGACATCATTCAATTCAATATATTACAGTTAAATACTGTTTGTTGCGAAGAACTAATATATATGCAAGTATGTATTAGGTTTTGCGAACCTAGTAACAAATTAGTTCAGTTGTGACCAGAAGGATAAACCAAAGGCAGCATGAACGGAAAGTATAATCTCATGCACATTCGTTTCGTGCTTACTGGCGACTCATCAGTAGGAGCCGGTATTACGCCCTTTAACCACTATATATTTGGTAGAAGAATGTGGAATAATAGGACGGTACAATCTCCTAGACGAATGTGTAAACCTGTAATAGTAAGCTAACATAATCTGAAGTCAACGACAATACGACTTCAATGCTAACTCACACTATATAATATATATACCGAGTCTGTTAAGTATACTAACACCATGGCTATTGTGTTAGTAACTGATACCTTTTTTAAATCGATGAGTACCAGATACTAACACTATGGTTTCCGAGTCGGTACATGATACCAACCTTATGGATATAAATTTATGCTTAAGTTCACCCAAATTGAGAATTACAACAATTTCCGAACACCTGTTACTCCAGATAAAACCATACACTCTGGCCTTCATCGATATCAGTTATCACATTTCGCGGTAAGCATGACATCATTCAATTCAATATATTGCAGTTAAATACTGTTTGTTGCGAAGAACTAATATATATGCAAGTATGTATTAGGTTTTGCGAACCTAGTAACATATTAGTTCAGTTGTGACCAGAAGGATAAACCAAAGGCAGCATGAACGGAAAGTATAATCTCATGCACATTCGTTTCGTGCTTACTGGCGACTCATCAGTAGGAGCCGGTATTACGCCCTTTAACCACTATATACTTGGTAGAAGAATGTGGAATAATAGGACGGTACAATCTCCTAGACGAATGTGTAAACCTGCAAAAGTGAAGCTAACATAGTCTTAAGTCATCGACAATGCGACTTCAATGCTAACTCACTATATAATATATATACCGAGTCTGTAAAGGATACTAACACTATGGCTATTGTGTTAGTAACTGATACCTTTTAAATCGATGAGTACCGGATACTAACACTATGGTTTCCGAGTCGGTACATGATACCAACCTGATGGATATAAATTTATGCTTAAGTTCACCCAAATTGAGAATTACAACAATTTCCGAACACCTGTTACTCCAGTTAAACCATACACTCTGGCCTTCATCGATATCGGTTATCACATTTCGCGGTAAGCATGACATCATTCAATTCAATATATTACAGTTAAATACTGTTTGTTGCGAAGAAGTAATATATATGTAAGTATGTATTAGGTGTTGCGAACCTAGTAACAAATTAGTTCAGTTGTGACTAGAAGGATAAACCAAAGGCAGCATGAACGGAAATAATAATCTCATGCACATTTGTTTCGTGCTTACTGGCGACTCATCAGTAGGAGCCGGTATTACGCCCTTAACCACTATATATTTGGTAGAAGAATGTGGAATAATAGGACGGTACAATCTCCTAGACGAATGCGTAAACCTGTAATAGTGAAGCTAACATAATCTAAAGTCAACGACAATGCGACTTCAATGCTAACTCCCACTATATAATATATATACCGAGTCTGTAAAGGATACTAACACTATGGCTATTGTGTTAGTAACTGATACCTTTTTGAAATCGATCAGTACCAGATACTAACACTATGGTTTCCGAGTCGGTACATGATACCAACCTGATGGATATAAATTTATGCTAAAGTTCACCTAAATTGAGAATTACAACAATTTCCGAACACCTGTTACTCCAGTTAAACCATACACTCTGGCCTTCATCGATATCAGTTATCACATTTCGCGGTAAGTATGACATCATTCAATTCAATATATTACAGTTAAATACTGTTTGTTGCGAAGAGCTAATATATATGTAAGTATGTATTAGGTTTTGCGAACCTAGTAACAAGTTTGTTCAGTTGTGACCAGAAGGATAAACCAAAGGCAGCATGAACGGAAAGTATAATCTCATGCACATTCGTTTCGTGCTTACTGGCGACTCATCAGTAGGAGCCGGTATTACGCCCCTTTAACCACTATATATTTGGTAGAAGAATGTGGAATAATAGGACGGTACAATCACCTAGACGAATGAGTAAACCTGTAACAGTGAAGCTAACATAATCTAAAGTCAACGACAATACGACTTCAATGCTAACTCACACCATATAATATATATACCTAGACTGTAAAGGATACTAACACTATGGCTATTGTGTTAGAAAATGATACCTTTTTAAATCGATGAGTACCGGATACTAACACTATGGTTTCCGAGTCGGTACATGATACCAACCTTATGGATAAAAATTTATGCTAAAGTTCACCCAAATTGAGAATTACAACAATTTCCGAACACCTGTTACTCCATTTAAACCATACATCTGGCCTTCATCGATATCAGTTATCACATTTTGCGGTAAGCATGACATCATTCAATTCAATATATTACAGTTAAATATTGTTTGTTGCGAAGAACTAATATATATGCAAGTATGTATTAGGTTTTGCGAACTTAGTAACAAATTAATTCAGTTGTGACCAGAAGGATAAACCAAAGGCAGCATGAACGGAAAGTATAATCTCATGCACATTCGTTTCGTGCTTACTGGCGACTCATCAGTAGGAGCCGGTATTACGCCCTTAAACCATTATATATTTGGTAGAAGAATGTGGAATAATAGGACGGTACAATCTCCTAGACGAATGTGTAAACCTGTAATAGTGAAGCTAACATTATCTAAAGTCAACGACAATACGACTTCAATGCTAACTCACACTATATAATATATATACCGAGTCTGTAAAGGATACTAACACTATGGCTATTGTGTTAGTAACTGATACCTTTTTAAATCGATTAGTACCGGATACTTACACTATGGTTTCCGAGTCGGTACATGATACCAACCTGATGGATATAAATTTATGCTAAAGTTCTCCCAAATTCAGAATTACAACAATTTCCGAACACCTGTTACTCCAGTTAAACCATACACTCTGGCCTTCATCGATATCAGTTATCACATTTCGCGGTAAGCATGACATCATTCAATTCAATATATTACAGTTAAATACTGTTTGTTGCGAAGAACTAATATATATGCAAGTATGTATTAGGTTTTGCGAACCTAGTAACAAATTAGTTCAGTTGTGACCAGAAGGATAAACCAAAGGCAGCATGAACGGAAAGTATAATCTCATGCACATTCGTTTCGTGCTTACTGGCGACTCATCAGTAGGAGCCGGTATTACGCCCTTTAACCACTATATATTTGGTAGAAGAATGTGGAATAATAGGACGGTACAATCTCCTAGACGAATGTGTAAACCTGTAATAGTGAAGCTAACATAATCTAAAGTCAACGACAATACGACTTCAATGCTAACTCACACTATATAATATATATACCGAGTCTGTAAAGGATACTAACACTATGGCTATTGTGTTAGTAACTGATACCTTTTTTGAAATCGATGAGTACCGGATACTAACACTATGGTTTCCGAGTCGGTACATGATACCAACCTGATGGATATAAATTTATGCTTAAGTTCACCCAAATTGAGAATTACAACAATTTCCGAACACCTGTAACTCCAGTTAAACCATACACTCTGGCCTTCATCGATATCAGTTATCACATTTCGCGGTAAGCATGACATCAATCAATTCAATATATTACAGTTAAATACTGTTTGTTGCGAAGAACTAATATATATGCAAGTATGTATTAGGTTTTGCGAACCTAGTAACAAATTAGTTCAGTTGTGACCAGAAGGATAAACCAAAGGCAGCATGAACGGAAAGTATAATCTCATGCACATTCGTTTCGTGCTTACTGGCGACTCATCAGTAGGAGCCGGTATTACGCCCTTTAACCACTATATATTTGGTAGAAGGATGTGGAATAATAGGACGGTACAATCTCCTAGACGAATGTGTAAACCTGTAATAGTGAAGCTAACATAATCTAAATTCAACGACAATACGACTTCAATGCTAACTCACACTATATAATATATATACCGAGTCTGTAAAGGATACTAACACTATGGCTATTGTGTTAGTAACTGATACCTTTTTTGAAATCGATGAGTACCGGATACTAACACTATGGTTTCCGAGTCGGTACATGATACCAACCTGACGGATATAAATTTATGCTTATATATACTTTGTGACGTTAGCCAAGCACAAATACAGACAATCGCTGACTTGTTATGCAGTGTGCTGACATGACACAATTAACTGTCATTGGATAAAATATACAAGCATTTTAATAAGGTTATTTGACGTGGGTTACATTATGTAAACGCCCCGGCTTCAAGTAAATGCCGTACGGTGCTCGGAATAGAGATTAGTTACTGATATGGGGGCCCTTAAGAGGGCCTGGTAATGCGTTCGCTTGAAGCCTTCAGAGGTTGAAGATGTCCTAGAGCCTTGGGTGGACTCTGGTTGAGTTGTCGCTCCCGTGGTTGAGCTGTGATCGCGTTGTGGATGGTGTCCTGCAGGTCCTGCATTCAATTGGCTCGTCTCTCCGGTATCCCGCAACAAGATGAGTCACGGATGTAGTTAGTTGTTGGTGAAACTATCAAATCACCAGCGTAGGTATTGACAGCCGACAGAACGCACACGCGTGAAGCAGGTAGAATGCAAATGCCACAACTGACTTGCATGGTAAATTACCGTGCTTAAATAGCATGCAATATGTGTACTTGCATACTATTGGTTAAACGTGGTTAAACGTGATTAAACGGCAATTTTGCTTTTTTCTCATTGGTGCAACGTAAATAAATTTGAATTTAATTTACGCAATATGTCGGCGAATGATTTGTGTCGTTACAATTACATGCACAATTTATTTTACCAACATTAATTAAAAATTTACAAACAGTCTATTTGTCATAATTTGCCGTCTCATGGTATTTGCTCTTTATTTGTTGGAAGTTTTAGACATCGTAGCGATGTAGACTAAAGATTAGACAAGGCTTGTTCAAATTGATGACAAACTTCTAGCCTTTAGATTTATTATATATTTATTTTGAAAAACACGCCTTTGCATTATTGAGAGAAAGTATATTTGTGATAAATAGGACAATTTCCTTTTAAATGCTTAAAAGCACATGCTTTGCTTCCGGTTATTACTCTCAGATATAAATATTTTTAGAACATGTTAATTATTATAATCAAGGTTGCGGTCTTGATATAAACACCTGACCCATTAATTACTTGCATATGTCAGTATAAACTAAGAATTGTATAGTGTAGAAAAGGCAATTCTTCCAGTGACCGGTTTCGTCCTATTGAGAACTCATCGTGTACTGGCCAGAATTTGTCGCGGACAGGAGTCGAACCTGGCACGTCTGCTTCGGAATATATTGCTCTAACCAATGAGCCCCTAGTATATATATATATATATATATATATATATATATATATATATTAGTTCAAATATATAATGAATTCGGTTGTTCGATAAGTAAAAAATCCCATTAATAATAAAAAGAAAATAAGAAATTTGATTAATTCAACGGCAGGATGGCTCAGTGGTTAGAGCACCAGATTCCGAAGCAGACGTGCCCAGGTTCGAGCCCTGTCCGCGGCAAATTCTGGCCAGTACATGATGAGTTCCCAATAAGGACGAAACCGGTCTACTGGATGAATTTCCTTTTCTACACTATACAATTCTTAGTTTATACTTACATATGTAAGTAATTAATAGGTCAGGTGTTTATATCAAGACCGCAACCTTGATTATAATAATATGTCAGTATAAACTGAGAATTGTACAGTGTAGAAAAGGCAATTCATCCAGTAGACCGGTTTCATCATTATTGGAAACTCATCACGTACTGTCCAGAACTTGCCGCGGGCAGGATCCGAACCTGGGCACGTCCACTTCGAAATCTGGTGCTCTAACCATTGAACCCTGTCCGCCGCAAATTCTGGACTTTGCTTTAAGCTAAAATGGAAAGGAGTTCTGTTTGCACGTCGCAAAAAAACCAATAAATATTATATTGGCGGAAATTTCATACAATTGAACAATCATTGATTGCGCGGGTAGTGGTAACAGTTATTTAAATAAAGTGTGCGAGCATAATATAAACACCAATTCAATTGCAATTAACCAGTTTAACAGCAAAGAAATGGTATTGGTGTTGACATCAAGCTCACAAACCCGATTTAAAGAATTGTCACCACCACTCGTGCAATCAATGCTTATTTAATTTTATGACATATCCATATAGCGAAATTTCTAGGAAAGTTCAATGTTTGCTAGACTACTAGAGGTGAGAGCCGCATATGTAATTTTGCCTTTATATGTATTGCGGTTCGATCCTCGGTAGTCGGTTTGCCGTCGTGCTCTGATGATGGGCATGGAAGGTTAAAACGCATCAGTTTGCATGAATAGCGGTTGTTTTGCTTTGTTGTGCGAGTGGTTATATACAATGGGGTTGGTGTTTATATCACGCTCGCAAACTTTATCTAAATATTTTTTATCAATGTCCGCGCTAACAATGATCGTACAATGTATATAATGTTT
Source organism: Eudiplozoon nipponicum (assembly GCA_029291075.1). Classification (NCBI taxonomy): domain Eukaryota; kingdom Metazoa; phylum Platyhelminthes; class Monogenea; order Mazocraeidea; family Diplozoidae; genus Eudiplozoon; species Eudiplozoon nipponicum. The sequence continues at coordinate 28,046 of JAQBSW010007475.1, read as the reverse complement.
CAAGTGCTAGTCATATTTTTTTTCTTTGGAGTATCTTCGATTATTTAAATAGTTATATTCCATCCGTCTTTTGTATTTTTTAAGCCACTCAAGGATGCATCTTTGATTCAATCTCTTCATGGCCCTAAGAAAGTTTTTCTCCTTCACCATGAAGGACAACAAAACCAGATGATTTTGCAACCATCTCCCATTATTGTTAACGATATACGGAATGGAGTGGCTAATACGAATGGCCTTTTGTCATCAGAATTGGTGAATGGTTACAATACAGCTGGATCACAAGAGCTCCAATCAATTCTTAAGAATTCAGACCACATTACATCATCATACCAAGTGCCCCATGATGCTCCTTTGTTGAACTCTTTACCAAGTGCGTTGTATGTTATGCCGCAAACACCTGGAATACTGAACAAAAGTCTATCTTGCTCTAGCCAGCCAGCTACTTTAAATATTTTCCAGCCTATGACGACTTGCTTGTCAGGTTCAGTAGCGGTCGTTCCGCAGAATATGACACCTATATCTCTGTTGAATTCAGTGGTCAGTTCATCTGACAGTTCTTCCTACGGAAACGCTTCCCTTATTTCGAGCCAGTTAATCGCCATAATGAATTCGTTGAAAAACGTTGATGTCGGCGAAATTGCACAACCAAATGTTTGTGGTCTCAACCCTGTATGTAGTAATTCTACTGAAGTAGAAAAACAACCAATAGTATTTATTTTACCAACCAAACAAGACGAAGCTACTGCCCAATCGCAAGTACAATGATTGCATCCTGAGAATTGTGTCATTTTCTTGCTCCTGAAAGACAGAGCCATGTCAATTCCGGCGTGATAATCTAGCGGAAATGAACAGCACCGAATAATGCTAACTGAGTTAGTCAGCTCTTCTTCTGTTGGTCAGCTGTCTGCCTTTTTAGGCTAAGTTTCTTCAAATCTTACACTTTGCCATCTATGCTCCGTAACTAGTTTGATAGTAATAAAATTTTGGTTTGATGATGAAGCCTTGAGATTATAGGTTTCAAAACAAGTTAGTCAAACTTTCGCTCGGGGCGCATTCATTTGGTGAGTCAGGCCTGGATTTTCATTTCGTCAATGCGTATTGAATGACCTCTTCTCAGTATTAGAGGATATTTTAATTCCTGGAAACGAAGATTTGTCACAATGCAACGGTGTATATGTTGAGCATTTATTTCTTATCCTTCCTCTTTTATCGTCGAACTACTAGTACATTATTTAAGCTCTATAATTTTCTACTCACGTTTTATTGATAAGCAGAGAAAGCACTGAGTATTATGGAGACATTTTTATTGAAAGTTATCCTTATTTTACCATGTATATTTGCAAGTTTACTTTCTCTATTACAGCATGATCTCTTAGACTGTAAAAAAAATAAACTTTGTAACATATAGAGAACAAATAATAAATATGTCTTTTTGTTTTAATTTTACTAAATTGCCACGTTCCAACCAAGTTACCTTTCTTTGGTCTTGCGTAACATACACGAATGCGTATTTACACAGATCTATATCTCCGGAATGGTGGATTCCCGAGGAGCTTAGGCCGATAAACCAGAATTATTTGTGCCTCACCACTGAACCACATTTACATCTGGACTAAAGTATTTTACCTGTTTAAATGTATCTTGGCTATTAAAAATATCATGTGTCGGAATCAGGTGATAGTTATCTTAAATAACATAATTCGGCCACGAGATGATTGACCTACCACTCATGGGGCTCCAGTCATCCACTGGAGTCGCCGCGAAGGCCTGGTGGGCAGGATGTGAAATTAGCCTTCTCATAAAGTTTCTCAACTAATGAAAACTACTTTCCAAAAAAGGTTCGGTGCTGCCTGTCTATACCAATTCGGGCCAATACATCGATTGAACAAAAACTTTCCAGACACTAAAAGCTATTGTAAGTTATCTACAGTGCCTCCGCAACATACAGGAGAGCCGACAGTGTGCTAAACACGAAGTGATTGAACATTGTGCCTAGTGAAATAGACGGACGATTCTAGAATGGCTTGCATAATTTGTCGAAGACAAATTAGAAACAAGGTGGGCAGATTTTGATATGGCAGAAACAATTGAAGTCACTTACATCTAAATTGGATAGTATAGAACCCACTCGTCTGCCAGGATGGGATCCTCGTGCGCATCATAGTTCTTGGTTAGAAACCCTTAGCGATATGGCATCAAATCGAGCTCAGCGGCGATCGTGTTGCATATGTCTAGTAGAATCATCTTCATAACTTTCTTTTCTTAGTAGGGCAAAGTTAGCTGCGAGGTTTGGTTTGTTTATGACGTGATACAGTGAAATCCGCAAGGAAGCTGTATTGCTGATATCGCCTTACCCAAATGCTACCTTAGCCATAATGGTGCAGTGGAGAGGTTTAGTTTGCTTCTTTTCTGTGAGTTATCCTGATAAATATTCCTTCTCTCTCGTAAACCTTACTAATAATTTGTCTTAATTCACTTATATCCTTTTTCACTCCTTATGGCAGTGAAAAATTAGTCACTTGACTTTTGTATGGCTGGACATGATGATGATCATGATGAGTTAGTATATAATTGAAAATTGTGTGTAGCGTGCGCAGTAAGTTCTGTAAAGGATGTGAAATGTTCACAATAAGGACGATGTAATACCTTTACTGCATTATACAATGCTAATTTTGTACTGACAAATGTATTTATATAATTGGAAGGGTGTTTACATCAAGATCGCAACTTTTATTTAAATAATAACGGGAACCTTCAAAAGTCACATTGTTAAAATTATAAATGCATAATCCTGCATGCAAATGATAAGACACATCGATGAGGACATTTGTGAAAGCAATACGAAATCAGAACTTCTCTTTGGCAAACGGAGTGTGGTAATGCAGCTAGAGAGCACCAACTTGCTCATTTAAGCAGTGCTGCAAGGAAACCTTTTAAATTTAATACAGAAACAAATATTTATTTTGAATAATTTTACATTGAACATTGTGTTTTATATCATACATTGGACGGAAATACGGCTTCATAAATACACTTAAAATTGAATTATTAAACGCTAGGCTACTCAATGTTCAGTCGAAACGGATCACTGAATAAAGATGGTGGACGAGGTCTTACCTATTGTATATCTGCATTTCAGCACAAATTTTTAAATAACACTAAACGTAATACTGCTATTGATTTTGCGTCTTTAAAAATGATACGTTGATTTTAGTTGCGATCTTCGAACCACTGTATTCGTGTACGATTAACGATGATGAATTTGCTAAGGCTTTTTATTTATTTTGAACAGTCATTGGTATAATGTGATTGGAGATGATTTTATTAGACTTCCTAACTGTGAAGTTAACAATCTATCGCAAGTGATAAAGTAACCATCAAGGAGCCCGGAATTTTTAGATAAAGATTATTCAGAGACGGAATTGACTTGTTGGCACTATCATCAGTCCTTTTTTTAATTCAAGATAATAAGGCATAAACATGCCACCCTGCGATGAAGAAATCGATTGCCGACGTTCGAGAAATTATTTCTTCGAATGAGCATGTTGACTGATAAAGAAGTAATTTATCGTTAAATAAAACCGATAGTGAATTTATATGTGACTTTGATGAGTTATTTTTTAATTTAATGTGAATTCTCACAATGTAAACCATATCACTGCGTTATTTGATCCTCTATTTAACTAGGAACAGCAACTTGTTATATATTGCGAGATTTTAGTAAAATTAATGATGAAAGAACATCTAAACAACAAAGGGCCTCCTTAGAAATATCGATCGATAACTTATTTAAATTGCCTACAGTCATTTTGAGTTCGCTCTGATAACTATTTAACCACTGAGCTATCCTGCCGCAGAATTGCTCAGTGGTTAGAGCACCAGATTCCGAAGCAGACGTGCCCAGGTTCGTATCCTGTCCGCGGCAAATTCTGGCCAGTACTTGATGAGTTCCCAATAAGGACGAAACCGGTCTACTGGATGAATTGCCTTTTCTACACTATACAATTCTTAGTTTATACTGACATATGTACGTAATTAATGGGTCAGGTGTTTATATCAAGACCGCAACCTTGATTATAATAATTATTGTGTAATATTTTTTTTTATTTTGATCGTGACAGGCAAATGCCATAAATGTGAGGATAAGTAGTACTTGATCGAATGCCTCAAGAAAATTAACCTGTGGGAAGGCGCGAAAATGATTGAGGAAACTGGTTGCATCGAAATTTAGCGATCATCCTAATAATCTCACAAATATGAATCTGGCGTCGGTGCGGCTTTCATTATGTAGTGAGTTAAGTGTCTCCATAGTAAATGACTGTAGCACAGCAATTCAATGTGCAGCTTCTGTTTGGAGCCCTTTCGAAGAAATGGTTGGCTGCATAAAGTAATGTTTGCTGTTGATGAATATAAAATTTATGCATAACGATATAGAGCTACATATGTACATTTGCGTAAGTTCGAACTTAGAATGCGTAGCCGCATCTTGAAGCCAAATTAAGTGAGGTTTGCCAAAATGATGGAAACTTGAAGAGAACGTGTAACGTATTAGGCCTGTATTTTAGAGTATATATATATATATATATATATATATATATAGTTTGTATCTTTAAGATCGTAGTTATAATATTGTGCTAGCGTATAGAAATATTTCGCCATAACCAGTGGTCGAGCATTTATACGAGTTCGACAAAGAAGAAGCACGGATAGGGGACAAAGTTTAACTTATCTATAATAACTCCGTATATGGGGAAGCTTGTTAGCAAACAATTTTCTTTTTCAAAAGATTATAAGGTTTTCTACCAAATGTCAATCACGTTGAAAAATGTACCTTATACTAAGATGTCTATTAAGTTTTATGTTTAATTTGGAAAAAAGGTGATACTTTATTTTCTCCAGAATTTTGATGTGGCAGGAGGTTTACACGGTTCAACAAAGATTCACGCTAACTCTTGACTGTTACATATAATCTGTTACATTAGATCTATCATATGTTGACTCGTTTGAAATTGTGAAATGTTTATTCCTTGTGAATGTTCCCTAATAGCACGGTATTGCCTTATGGGATGATACTGAAAATTTTTACATATTTTATATGTAAAAAATAAATAAATTCTAAATTAATATATTGGAATAAAGAATCTCTTATTATCATATGACTTTCTAGTCCTTTGGAAATTTAATACCCTCCTATATTTCGTTATACTTGACAGATAATTTGTGGTTTGAATCCCAATAAATAAACTTTAATTCAAAATCTAGTTCCATTTATTACATTAACAGAAGTTATGATATTTGTGGAAGTGCAAATATATATGACATTGAAAGTTGCTTTAGATTATTTTTGCAGGTTATGTATGGTATATTTGTAATAAATCAACTAATTAATTGTTTGGCGCAATTCAATTGTGGAAGCATGATGTGCATGAAACAAAAATACATTGAATAGCCTATAGGAATTTATTTTTCAGGTATTCTATAGCATATCATGCCTGATCTTACGATGCTAGTTTTTCTGTACAAGCATAGATTGTTGTGTTTATTTTTCCACTGAATCTGAATAAAGCTTGATAATTACTAACGACTTTAAAACAAAAAATCCTAAATTAGATTAACTGGATAAAAAGCTGCAGGAAATTATACTTCAATGTAGATGCAAAACTGTACGGAAAGTTCTGCTTAAAATTGATGGAATAGGTACCGAAGGTTCAACAGAGGTTGGATACTATAATGGAGATCAAACCAAGGAAGCACAGAGTGATTCCGCTCCGATAGCGTATACTAGTTCCGATGAAATTCCTTTATTGTAGTTGAAAGCAATTAGGATGGCAACGTCTAACGCTCAACGTCGTCTATTCGCTCCATCATCGTCGTTTCAACTCATATTTACTGTCTGACAGCCAAACATTATTTGAAGTTACAATAAAATTTTCTCCTATTACTATAAATAAGTCACTACTGCTCCAAAAAGGTATATTGTCAGAAGTCAAATTGTGAGCGAGTTATAGGCTTTAATCGTATTTGGAGTGGTTTTATAACACGTAATAATTTCCCATAGAATGAAAATGTGCAATAAGTCAAAGTTAAAAAGGAGAAAGGTATTATCGAAAGATGTACAACTGCATATGTATATCATTTAGATTGAGTCTATCTTAGAATAAGCAGCTGCAACATGAAACTCAATTTAAAAAGTTCGTTAAATATGATATAAAAATGATTAAATTTATTATTTCACCCTAATGCAGAATATATGCCTGTAGATTACGACATGTTTTTCTACAGTCATTGAATTTTTAGGAGATTGTTCTATTGTATACAAATCTCCCATCTGAATCCGTGGACGAGTAGATATATGTGCCCCACAAAAGTAATACACGGAGCAAGGACAAGGTTCGGATTATCAAAGATTTGCTCCTTGTTATAAAATTCGAGTAATCTATCTGTTACTAACAAAGCTGAGAGCTATTTCTTGAATTATGATGCTATTTAAACTATGCTGTGCAAAAATTGGTTAGCGTGATATGTCGAGTTTCGAGTTTGGCAGTTCTTGTTTATTGTTGCGCAAATTTTCGGTCACACACTTTATATAAAAACAATTTAATGAAATAAATTTATTGTGTCTTTATTTTAATAACCGTATCATAATCTTAGTGCACGCGCTGAAAATGCGGCAGAGTGTACGCTGTGTTGATACAGCTAATAATATAATTATTCTTATGTAATTATATATGATAATTAAGCCTGATTTTATGTCTGGTCACAACTGAACTAATTTGTTACTAGGTTCGCAAAACCTAATACATACTTGCATATATATTAGTTCTTCGCAACAAACAATATTTAACTAAACAAACATTGGTTTCGCGGGTGATGATAACAATTATCATAATCAAAGTTGCAATCTTCATATAAGCATCTTACCCATTAATTACTTACATATGCCAGTATAAACTAAAAATTGTATAGTGGATGAATTGCCTTTTCTACACTATGCAATTCTTAGTTTATACTGGCATATGTAAACAATTAATTGGTAAAGTGTATATGTCTAACTGTACATATTTATGTGATGTGATGATGTCTTATTTTGACAAGCATCTAGCTTAATTTTCATTAATTTATTTTTGCTTGTCACCCCCTCCCTTGATGCCATAAGCTATAAAACAACATTGTCAATGTTCACGTTGGATGAAATCGGAGCCATTCTAGCTCAAACTTCGCGCAGTCGCATTAAGTTAGAGAGCGCAAGCCTTTACAGGATCCAAACAATTCACTGTTTAACTTGGCACCATACCACAACGGTGTTCATTAGTGCAGTAAATACTCTTACTAAGCTTTCCAATCCGTCAGAAGCCATATAGTTTACCTTAACCCTAAAGCTCGTATAAAGCGGATCCATTTAGTAAAACAAAAATACAAATATATATCATGTTATGTTCACTTCTGCGGCTCGAAGGCTGCTTCCATCGTTGTGCTTACTGCTTCTTCATAATACGTGTACTTCTGCGAGGGCTTTCTGGTGAATTTATGCCAGCCCTAGATAGGACACTTGGTGCATTCTCGATGTCTAAGGTGGTTATTGCTACAATTAGACTTTGTACTTCGTTTTACCATGCATATCAAGGCCTATCTTTTATTGGGCGAAAGCCTTTAATTCACAACATTTTATGTCATGTGGTTTGAATGCAAATCATTAATTCTATTCTATTCTCTTGAAGTTATCAAACGATACGTATAATTTTTGTACATGAATAAATGATCACGGTTAATATAAACATAAAACATTCAACATTTTATAGCACATACAAGTATGTATTAGGTGTTGCGAACCTAGTAACAAATTAGGTCAGTTGTGACCAGAAGGATAAACCAAAGGCAGCATGAACGGAAAGTATAATCTCATGCACATTCGTTTCGTGCTTACTGGCGACTCATCAGTAGGAGCCGGTATTACGCCCTTTAACCAATATATATTTGGTCAAAGAATGTGGAATAATAGGACGGTTTATTCAAATTTATAACAAAATTCTTAATATATTTTATATTACATTCTATAAAAACCGCAAACCTAAATGGTACTATACATTTAGAAATATCAAGAATTACTTGTATGTATTTCTCAAATGACTGTCAAATTTCAAACATACGAACGATGTACTTGGTAAGGACGAGTATTGTTTGTTATTTGAACAGATTTGATTGACTTCAGCTCACAAATTTTTAAAAAGCACTAGTTTTACCAAATTGTCCGAGTACCCTTGTGACGCTTTTCTACAATAAATATTGCCCAATAAATTTATTTATCAACCTACAGTGCACGCAACCTTTGTTTAACTAAGTGTGCATGAATAGGGTCTATACAACGATATTAAAATTGTGTAATTCAATGTAACAGTAAAATTGCTTAAAAACCCAATGTCACATCAACCACCGCCTGATTTTAAAACAGATTCAACAGTCTGATCTAGTTTAATTTCCCTGTGTGTTCTCGGCAATGATTCCATTCATATTGTTTTTCTTCTTTTACTCTGGTGTACTCGTTGAAACTATACAGGTTATTAAACAGATCACTCTTTTGTTGCCAGTTACTGTTGCATAGGTGGTCCGACAAGGGAACCCAAATTCGGGTTTCAAACAATTAATATACGCAGCCATATACTCGCTTTTGTAGTCGATGATCAATTATTTAAGACCTCGCTTGATAACAGAGTAAAACCCAGTGTACTAGGGCTTCAGTGTTGGCAGTACCTCATTAATTTGTAAATAAACTAGTTGACAAATTTCAAATACATTTGGGACGTATTTAGGAAGATGGTATACTCTGGTGGGTTGCGTTCAAAGTTAGTTTAAAAATTTCGAAGTTTCTGTTCGCCTGCAGTGCGGGTGGGCCATAACTGATCTAAAACCCGCTTATTAAATATGCTTATGGTTTGGAATTATGCCCAAAGAAAACGTGTGAAACTGATGCTTCAATACTGCCGCGATACCAGGAACATATACATTTTTTAATTATCAATGGCAGTGCGATAAGTTATTCGGTCTTCTCACGTTTGGCTCAGAACGCAGGCTTTAACTCGTCATGTGTGAGTTTCACCAAATCGTTTTATTTGTAGTTGAACGCCGTCGTACGTCTCAACTATCTGAAGTCCTCTTTGAAAATTCGCGTCATGAAGCTTGCACCTTGATTAGTCTTCATGTACCGACTCGGCAACTCGTGTTGTTGGTATCGTGTACAATTTCGGCACCACAATGTTGATATCGGGTACCGACAATAACTTAGTGTTGGTACCCTTTACTGGCTAGATATATGTATTATATATAGTAAGTTGACTCTAAAGTCGCATTGTCGAAGACTATATGAAGTTAGCTTAATTACTGTAGGTTTACACGTTCGTATGGGACATTGTACCGTCCTATTTTCTCATATTCCTCACCAAAATACACAGTGGTCATAGGTCGTAGTACCAGATACTACTGATGAGTCGCCAGTAAGCACTAATCGAATGTGCACGAGATTCTACGTTCCGGTTTATCCTATGGGGAATATTCGAATTAATTTGTTAATAGGTGCGCAACATCCAATACACAATTACAGTCACCATCATGTCTGAAACACCACATATTGCCACCTAGTGGAGCAAAAGGCATCTTGATTCTACTCATGTTCGTAAGCTCTCTTAAAAAGTGCGTGCCATAATTTTTGAAATGTAGTTGGTCACTACTACGTTGGGAAGAATAAATCTTGCGACTGTCCAACAGAACTCTCAGGTCATAGTTTATGCATCTTGGTTATTTAACGGAATTACTCCAAGACGTCAATATTGAAGAGCTTCAAATGTCATGCAGTAGTATAAACGAAATTGAAGCAAGAATGTTGAGGTTAAAAAACATGAAGCGGCCGTTGAATAACTCAAAACTGGCAAAGTTGGAGTTCGTATGACGGAATATTTTGGCATGGACGATACACTCTAACCCAATTGGTAATATCCTGTAAAATATTCGGACGAAAGCAGCTTTATTGTAGCACTGTTCTGGTAAAATCCAAACCTGAATGACTCAAGCTTGTATATTAATTAAACAGAGTATGACGATATTCAGGTGGGTACCTTATCGTAATAAACGAGTCACCTTCAAATATATACGCAATGACTAACGAATCGCTTAATTTGAAACTGTTGAATAAATCTAGGGATTTTTATCTCCAGGGAATAAGTTCTTCACTGCTTAAAAGTAAAATATTTTTGCGAAACTGGATTAATCGAAATTACCTGATCTGCGATTTGACTAACGCAGTTCGTTTTCCAGAAGTTTTCTTTCTTCAACAAAATATTTCGGCTGCCTTTATCGGAGGATGGACCAGCTGAAGAATGCTGTTGATTAAGGCAGCCGAAATATTTTGTTGAAGAAAAACTACTGGAAAACTAACTGCGTTAGTCAAAATGCAGATCAGGTAATTTTTTATTAGTAGCCTGTTTCGCCTGAATACTTCACCATAGGACTGCTTTGCATTCAGATAGATAATTTTCTTTAGTTCAATGGGAGAAAATCGGTCTATGTATACATTCTCTCTTCCATCTATATGACTAATAATAAAGTTGAATTGTCGACATTCACTTCGATGGGCTGCAAATGCCAACATGAATCATGAATGACCAACAATTCGCATTACATTACCAAACACTGGTTTTCTGCTGGCTTGATGCCGTTAACCCTCACACCTTTGCTCTAATGTAGCACCTAAAGTGACGCCAGATGCATTTGTATGGAATATCAATGGTGCTTTATATTTAATTACATTTATTCTGAAATTTCTTGCCCGTCAGATAGCGTAAAATTCTCTACCAAATGAACTGATGTTGCCGTGTCTAATTTAGTACCCAAGAGATTACATCCATTGCTGACTCCACACACATTTCTCCATAATTAACACCAGACAAAATTTTGGCAATTAGAGACAAGTTTCCTTGGCAGCTTTCGAATGCTGGTCTGTCATCGGAATCGATTACAACGTCATCAATATAGGAATTTGCGCAAGGGAGTTTTTTAAGGACCCCATTAATTAATCTTTTAAACGTTTTATAAACCAAAAGGCATTCTGGTGTATTCATAAAGAACCAACAGTATTATGGCAACCATTTTTGTTATGTTTTTCTCATCTAATTCACTTGAGATTCACTATTGTGAAAAATTTTCGTTAAACAATGTCCTCTTTTATATATTTCGCATTATTTATTGGATACTTATCAAGAATAGTGACCTGATTTAGTGCATGATAATAAACATATAATCTATAAACGAAAATTTTTTTGTTTGGCTTGCATGTGAATGAGTGATGCCCACAGATTTAAACTAGGACGTACATTGTCACCGTCAACCTTCTGATCGAATGTAGCCTTGGCTTTACGTAAGTCTTCATTACCTCAAAATCTTGCTCTGGCGAATATTGCTGTCTTATATTGACGATTTTTTAATGTTTGCGTTAATGAAGTCAGAGTACTTGATGTTTATAATATTAGAAAAGCTCTGCACAGTTTCATGTACGCCGGAGTGCTCAAACTCAAACGAATCTTTGTTCTCTGCTGTGTATATGTGATGTTCATCACTTCTTATAATTGTACGCGTAGACAACTTCGTGACAGGGTCGGCCAAAGTACATTGATTGGCTTATGATAGCTCCATGTTTTACGAGGAAGTCTAGACACAATATTCAATAAGGAACACCAGAATCCACTAAGAACACGGAAGGAAACCTTATAATCCCAAGGAAATTCGACTATTTCCCATACCGCTGGTTCTTAGAACTGATATATTGCGGCCTTTAATTCCACGTCTGTGCCGCTTTAGACATTACCACTGATACAGTCGCGCTAGTATCAATCACAAACGCAACACACGAGTGCCGGTCAAAAACGACCCTATGTAACGCGATTTGTTGTCACAGAAGTAATATGTGCTAGCCTTATTTCCGCTTTATTTGTTAAATATACTAGCACACAAACCTGATTTAAAGTATTGTTACCACCACACGCACAATCATTGCATTGCCTATATGGATGTGCGTGGCGAAAGCTGAAAACAGGTAATATTTATAATTGCATAGAAATTGTGCAGCCGACATTTCAAGTGACGTAAAATGTATGCGAGACCAATTAAGTTGAGAGCTGCATATATAATTTTACTTTCCCTATATATGCAATGCGGTTTGATCCTCGATAGTCAGTTTGCCGTCGTACTCTGATGATCATCATGGAAGGCCGAAATGCGTCAGTACGTGTGAATAGGGGTAGTTTTGATATTTTGTTTGACGACTGGTTAATTACAATTGGATTGGTGTTTACTTGCAGCTCGCAAACTTGACTCAAAGAATTTTTACCACCACCTGCGCAATCAACGATTTTTTAAAAAGTTTTTGACTTTCACTGTCATGAGGTAGTAAATGACCATGTGGCCATTAAATAAAATCACGTGGAGTGCCGATTCAGCAAGTCTGCATATATTTTCTGTCGATGTCTCTACGTACGATGATTTCGACACCACTGGAAGACACCGAAATACGGAGAACAATTGTTAAATATTCTGCATCCTAATCTGTTAATGTTGTTGCGCGGACAGTGTGAAGACAGGCATTGATCATCTTTACGATTGCTCTGAATTGGGTTCACCAGGTAAAGTATCTCATTAGACGCCTGCGATTGGAAGACTCCGAACTCTGTCAATTTACATCAATCTGGCTTTTACATGTCCTAGCAATGTTTAATACCATCTGCTAGCATGTCAATGGTCATTTTGCCTTTCGGAAAATGAAAAATTAGAATTGCGTCTTGTGGGAAACAAAATAACTAGAAATCGCACAAATTCTTAATAATCACAATAAGTATAACCCGGTGTCCGAGGCACAAATAATCTAACTTTGAACGCATAAAAATTATTTTCTGGAAACAAATGACAAGTCTAGCATATATACAGTGAAGCGTCGACGGATATGTTGAAGAAAACAGTATTATGTTCTATGTCCACCTTATCCACCTTACGAAGACTTGTAGGTTCCACCTCAGGAACCATGACGTATTTTCTGGCGTGTAGGCGAGTGCAGGTTGGATGTCGGACAAAGCCTATTTTTTGGTTAGCAACCACGGTCTGAGTTAGCTACTGTAGACGCTCCTGAATATCTAATATTATGCAGCGATCTAGAAGCCATTGGTTTATCGGTTTTTCTAGCAGATGTATCTGCACTCTACAGACTATTAGAGTCGACGCAAAGCCTGTAGCTATTGATACTGAAAACAGCAAAACCTGGTCGAATTAATGTAATTTGTCTCGCTAGTGACTAGATCCTTGTGGTTCCAACATCTACCATGCCTTTTCATTGTTCGGTGCGTTTACACAGCAGTAACTTATCTGATATTGGTACATTGCAGTTTATGTATACATAATATGAAGGTCCATGCACCACAGATTAAACTCCTTCGTCTCAAACTGTACACCCTGAACGATAACAATAACTTATGGTACACCGAATTAATTGTGCCAATTTTCTGCAAAGAACCTTGTAATTTTCTGTGTTTTTATTTACTTCAACTGTACAAACTAGACACATCGCAAAAATTTAATCGAAAATGGAAGCACTATGGAATAAGGAAACGCTGTGCAACAGTCAGTAGACCAACCATCTTTAGCGCAAATATTGATTTCGTGTTGTGGCTTTGATAGCAACAGGGAGAAATTTTTCGTTTTCAAGTATCAAAATGCTGGGTTGTAGTGCAATATTAAAATTGCTGCAAATATCTTTTCCAATACCTGGCCAATAGTACTTGGACTGCAATGGTTCAAAGAACCACTCAGTGTGGGAAGAAACCATTGTATTATTTTTTCTTTCTTTTCGCATCATTTCAAAGGGTCGATGCTTCTAGTACTGTTGAATCCAGTTTACCATTTTTGTCTGTTTGACAATTTCTTGGCATGTTGGATATATGTCATTCTCTTTGGAGACATGAGTATTGGCAATATTTGCAAGTCAGAATTCTGCTGAATTCTCCGAATGCAGCATTCTTGATATCTCCTTGGTATTGATATGTTGAATAGTTTTCTTAGTGCCTCTTAATAGCTCGCTGTACACGCCTCTTCTCAATATCTACAAACCTGCAGTGGAATAGTACATTTTTATCGCTATAGACGTCAATATATACACTAATGGCTAATTGTCCTAAATTCCAAAGAATCGTATTTTTTCGGTGATAGTAAAGTTTTTCTTTGCTTCCATTTGAGTGTGCCTTAAACTATGTGTATGGTATATGTCGCTGTCCGTCACAAATAAAACGATCCCTACAGGGAAAGACAAAATATTGTTGTCCATTATTTTTTTCTTACAATGGACAAACGTTATATGGGCCACCTGCGTACATAGAAACTGCATCATAAAACTATTTAGGTTGGACAATGGTTTTTTGACTGACTGTCGTCTATGCAGTGCACTGGTACAATTTTTTTATAATGGTGATCACTAGTTAATCTATGATAGGCTGTATGGTTGAATCAACCTTCATGCTTCAATCTTCAGAAACTGTAAATGCAGACTTAATAGTTCTTTTACGGGATTAAAATTTAATCGCCGATCAAAGGATTCGGACAGCATCTTTAGCATCGAAACAGGTAATTTTTATTCTGTGATTCCCTAAGTATTTAAATAAACAACTTACGGTGCCGTACATGCTAAATAGATCATGAAGTACACCATCATTTATTTAACAACGTTTGATGCTTTTTCGACCAAATTGTACTCAAGTAAACTGGGGTAACTGCATTACCATTTTCCAGCGATCATCGGGCCAGACACAAATTTGTGACTTGCCAAGATAAATATTCAAACCACGAGGGAACTGCGTCCAGGTTTGAGTCCCGTTCGAGTAAATCCCTGACAGTACTTGACGAATTCACAATGAGGATTAAATCAGTTTACTAAATAAATGGCTTGGATATATAATGAAATATTTCGTTTATATTAACAACAAAATGTTGTCATTAAACTTCAATTCAATAAAATATGCCCAAATGGCACGGAGTCTGTTTTGTAACGACAGATTTAGGAGATTTCAAATACTTTCCACCTAAAAAAGTCAACGTAAATTAAATGAGTAAATGACTTCAATTTGTGTGTTTCATGTGGCAACGTTAGCGGAGTCGATAAAGTTAGATTCGAAGCAACTGTCTCCCGGTAATACTTGAGGAGTTCACACTAAGGACGAAAGCGGTCTACAGTATAAATTGACTTCGCTACCTGATGCAATTTTGATTTTATACTGACAACAGACATTTAATCAAAATCGTGTCATTATACTACAATCCAGATTAACATTCTCGAGTCGCATGTTATCTGGTTAAAATTGAGAGATCGTGGTTGCCAGTTGTAAAAATACAAGACGAAAGAAATAAAATAATTGTATGACTACAAATTGCGTGTAGTATGCGATAATTTTGGCGCACAATAAAGAATTCAGAACCCCAAAGAAACCGTGTCCGGTGCAAGACCCATCCGTGGACAATTCTGGAAAGTACTCGACGAGTTCGAAATAAGGAGGAAGTCGATCTGCTGATTGAATTCGTTCTAATTGGATGCAGTTTTCACATTATACTGGCAACACATATATAATGTAAATCCTGCCTTAATACATATAACAGAAAATATCACTTGTTTTGTGGATAAATATCGGAGTCCTAATTAGAACTTTAAGTCGTAAGCGATTCCGAATAGGTGCCACCTGAAGAAAACTAACCAAAACGAAATAAGCATATGACACCAAATTTGGTGTAGTGTTCGCCACGGGCGGTCCAATGAACAGAGACCTAGACTCCAAATAATTGGTGTCCCGGTTCGAACTGACAAAGTATACAATCACATTGCAGCTATTAGACTTCAATGCAAAACACCGACCAATATTAGCATGGTCACTGTTGTATAAAGATAGATCGGGGTCGTTGTAAGAGATTTCAAATTAGAGAAGGCTAGCCAAATAAAATTGTTGTGACTTTAAATTCTGTATAATAGACATCATGACTGGCACAGAGTGTAGTCGTGTATGAGCACCGACTGTAAAAAAATTCTGGAAAGTATTTGGCGAGTAAGGACAAAACCGGTCTACTGAAATTTTTACTTCGCCTGAAAGGTAACTCTTCAATTTCTCTTTAGAATTTCACAGCGGAAAGGGCATGTTGCTTCGTAGTTTATGACCCGATCCACCACAACTTTCCGCACACCACAAACAATTCGCACTTAAGCTATTAAACAATAATTGATTGCGCGGATGGTAGTAAAGTACTTCATGTGGCATCATTTTACGCCTGATGTTCCAACTAGCCAGCATAAATTCTTCTCTATAGAACCGACATCAAGCTACCGGACGAAGCGGTACTTAATTAAATATTTGTATAATTAAACTATCACTGATGGCGCGTCCGGTGAAAAAAGTTATTTAAATCAAGGTTGCGAGTGTGATATAAACACGATTCCTATTATAAATTTATTTATCCGTAAAAACTGAGCATTGTAAAAGGTAGCAAAGACAATTCTTCCAGTAAACAGACTTCGCCTTATTGGGAACTCTTCAAATTTTGTCCAGAATTTTTCCGCGCAAAGCGCTCGACCTGGAGCACATTTCATTCGGTGTAGATACTTAAAATTAAGCAATTATTGAAGGCGCGACACCTGGTAGCATTCATCCAAATCACGATTGTGTGATTTATGTAAATACTAATCACGTTATATATTCAGTTTTCATTACAACCTAAGCATTGCATCAAGAGGCAAAAGCAATTCATATTTAAGATAAGTTTCGACATATTGGAAACTCTTAAACTGCTCCAGAAAATTTTGCCGCGGAATGGACCTGATCCGGAGCGCAGGTGCGTTCGATGCTAACTCTGTCCACTATGCCATCAAGCCGCACACTAAAAAATCTTTCATTAATAAACTAACAGTTGGAGCCGATGTGGTATTCTTTTAGAACTAAAGGTCCAACTAGCCTCTCCCAATCCGTCAATAAAGCGGACACCATGTCACTCTAAGAAGTGATACTGATTTTTAGATAAATACAATTAATATAAACAATGAACGTGCGGGTGGCGGTAGCAATTATTATATATTTATTTGCAGCATAACCTAAGCTGTGCAAAAGATAGCAAATGCAATACGTACTGTAGACAGATTTCACGAACTTCATAAAACTCTCATTAATATAGTAATTTAGGTTTTCGTATAGTATTTCCTTCCGTTGGAACCTGTGACATCTTCTGCCAAATATCCACAACGAACAAGCCATTATAGAATAGATCACACATTACATGAAGAAATGGTATTAATTGCTCACTGAAAGCAGGACACGTGATAGCAATGAGCTAAATCACACTAATCCCATAAAAGGATCATTGATGAGTTTAATTCAGGCAATGCAAAATGTAGCAAAGGTAATTCAACCAGAAGACGGGTTTCGCATTATTAGAACATTTTCAAATGCTGTTACGGGTTTTGAACCGGAGCGCGGTTGCGTTTGAGTCCGAAACTCTATATACTGCGCTAGCCTGCCGCGCACTGCAGAAAAAATTAGTATTGTAATAGCATACTGTATTGTATAACAACCACTTCAGTTGAACTCGGTGTGGTATTTCTTCAAAAACAAGAGCTCCAACTAAACAATCTCAAATTGTCAATATAAAACAGATACTACGCCTCTTTACAGATTTAGAAAATAAAATAACCACTGAAGGCGCGATTGTAAATTTAAAATATTAATACATTAATATGGTATCAAAGGCCAACAGACCCGACCATTGAAATAACAAATCAAAGGTAGGATATGTGAAGGTGAATGAAATTGTGACTAGCAAAGTATTTAACAACAGGGCAGGGAGGAGTTGAGGAAGAGAAGTTTATTCATAAACGGCATGATAGTTCAACCTGGTGGTGCGAACAAGGTTCGAACCGCATCATGTTCCATTCCAAGTCTACGAGACTAATCACTTTGCCACCTCGACACACACAACATGCATCTTTCAGTTATATAGATATTTAGGAATTTCTTTAGTTTTTCTTTGGGTGGAACAGGTATTTCTTTTTGTTAGCTACCGCAATCACTCTTTTAGTTAATATAAAGCTTACGTAAGGCTGAATTTTGTGTAGAATCTGGTAAAGATGACTGCTGACGATAACGAATTCCCACCATTTGATCTTTGTGTGTGTGCATATTAAGTCAGCGCTATTTGTGATCAATTATCTTTCCACCTTTATTCTCTAGCGCTTTGACTGACAATGATTTATGTAAAAAAAAGATTACATATAGCGTCAAATTGCTTATTCTGTGTTCATAGGTATGTAATTCCACCTATAATGATGTTAATATAGGACTTGATATTGGTGTTTTTCCTGATTTGGGTGAAATTTGTGGAAGATTTATTGCTGTCACCTGATTTTCACTTATCCTTGGTCAGTCATATTCAATATGTTGTATTTAGATCCAGCCCTTGTTATTTATAGAAAGAGAGTGTTGACTGATATGATTGTTTATTTGTACACACATTTATATTCACACCGTTCGTATACTAACATGTTTTGCTTTGTCTTTTAGCATGTATATCTGCATTATATGATGAATAAAGCCGAATATTTTAGGCAACTCTTTCTTCTAATATTTCGACTCACTCTGCCCGTTTGCTGTGCTTGTTACTGTGATTCAGAACAATTTATTCATCATATAACCCAATCATGGAACGCCTACTCAGACCAGAAAGATTTGATGTTGAACCTAGTGCACCAGATGCAGCAAAACAATGGAATCATTGGTATCGTACATTCTGTGGCCTCCTAAAAGCAGTCGAATCCATGAATCCGGATAAATTAGACACTCTTATTTCCTACGTCTCTCCTAACGTATATGAACACATCGTAGACTGTGATACGTATGATAATGCTATCAAAACTCTAATGAATCTCTATGTCAGACCGAAAAATGAAGTCTTTGTTCGTCATATACTCGCGACTACTAAACAAGAAAATGGACAAACATTGGATCAATTTGTTCAGATTCTGAAATCGTTAGCTAGGGAAGGCAATTTCAAACCAACTACGGCCGAGGAAAATCGAGACGATGCTCTGCGCGATGCCTTCATTAATGGAATCCGGTCCAATTCAATCAGACAACGTCTCTTAGAACACAACTCACTTAATTTTCAAGCGGCTATTGATCAAGCACGTGGTCTCCAAATGGCGGAAAAGCAATCATTATCATATCAAAACTGTTTGAATTCTGCACACACTGCAACGGTTCAGCCACTCAGTCCTTCATCAACCTCCGATAAATCTACAGATAATCTTGTTGCTGCTGTTAAACAAAAATGTGACTTTTCTGGGTACGATTATCATTTAAGATGGAAATGTCCGGCCAGAAACGCTTTCTGTAAAAGTTGTGGAAACAAAGGACATTTTTAAAAGGTATGTCGCTCTAAGAATCACCTCCCAGTGTTTTCGACGCTTCATCCTACCATATCTGCAACTGTATTAGCTGCTGCTCCTGATTGTCTCACCAAATGTGTAATAAATCTAGAAGCCAATAACATAAATTTTCATGCTCTCGTTGATACAAGCAGTTCCTGTAGTTATGTTTCAGAAGCCTTCGTTTTGAAAAATAATTGGAAAATTCACTCCTCACGAGAAACAATAACCATGGCGTCTAGCTCATTATCGAGTCATACCAAAGGCCATTTTTTTGTGTCGATTCAATACAAATCATGTGTTTTTAAAAATATCAAGCTATCTATACTTTCTGATCTTTGTACTGACGTACTCCTCGGTCATGACTTCCTTGGATTGCATAAAAGTGTAAATATCTCTTTTGGTGGTCATAAATCGTCATTCACCGTCTGTTTACTGAAACCTGCATCTGTTACGTCCCCGCCTCTTTTCCACCATTTAACTGCTAACTGGAGGCCTATTGCTACGAAATCAAGAAAGTACAATCGAATGGATGAAATATTTATCCGGGATGAAATAAACAGATTAGTTTCTGATGGCATTATCGAACCTTCAACATCCCCGTGGAGAGCACAAGTTCTCGTGGTATCGAATGAGAATCACAAGAAACGTATGGTTGTGGACTACAGCCAAACGGTCAACAAATTCACACTCTTAGACGCATATCCTTTGCCGAAAATGGACCAAATGGCTGAAACCATTTCAAAATATCATATATTCAGCACTTTGGATCTCAAAAGCGCTTACCACCAAATACCTATCCAAGAACATGAAAAGGTATTTACTGCTTTCGAAGCGTGTGGACGCTTGTTTCAATTCCGTCGCATTCCCTTCGGAGTGACGAATGGTGTCTCATGTTTCCAAAGAACTATGGATCATATAATCGCACAGGAACATCTCACAGATAAATTTGTCTATGTGGACAATGTGACAGTTTGCGGGAGAGATACGCTTGAACACGAAACAAATCTCAACAAATTTCTTAATGCCGCTAAAAATATGGATTGACCTTAAATGAATCAAAGAGCATTTTCGCAGCTAAAGAAATTACTCTCCTTGGTTTTCAAATATCGAATGGAAAAATTAAACCTGATCCTGACCGATTAAAGCCTTTACAAGATCTCCCACCACCGTCGAATGTGCAATCGCAACAAAGAATTGTGGGATTTTTCGCTTATTATTCGCCGTGGATCTTCAACTTCTCCGATAAAATTCACTCACTCGTTCATAATCGAACTTTTCCTTTGCCCGTCTCTGTGAAACAAAATTTCGATGATCTTAAAAAAGAATTAGCCGTAGCAACTCTAGCTTCTATTCGTTTTGATATTCCGTTTGTCGTCGAAACCGATGCTTCGGACGTAGCTATTGCTGCCACTTTGAACCAAGATGGAAGACCCGTGGCGTTTTTCTCTCGGACGTTGACGCCATCTGAAAACATCACTCAGCTGTTGAAAAAGAAGCCTATGCCGTGGTTGAAGCTATTCGAAAATGGAGGCATTTGCTTTTGGGTAATCATTTCAAACTTGTCACTGATCAAAGATCTGTTTCCTTTATTTTTGGCAATCAAAATCGGGGAAGGGTGAAGAACGATAAAATTTTGCGCTGGAAAATGGAATTATCACCTTACAGCTTCGATGTTGTCTATAGACCCGGAAAAGATAATAAAGCAGCAGATGCACTAAGTCGATCCTGTTGTGGTGCGCTTCTAAATGGACTGGATTTAAAACAAATACATGATTCTCTTTGTCATCCTGGAATTTCTCGTATGCTCCACTTTGTGAAATCTCGTAATTTACCATATTCTATTGATGAAATTCGAAAAATGACCTTGAGTTGTGAAGTGTGCTCTGAAATCAAGCCCAGATTTCCTTCGGCAATTCAAGGCCAATTAATCAAAGCTACCCAACCGTTTGAGTGGTTATCTAAGGATTTTAAAGGACCTCTTCCTTCATCAACTCGTAATCGTTATCTACTGACGGTCATCGATGAATATTCTCGATTTCCCTTTGCATTTGCTTGTCCTGACCTTAGTAGTCACACCGTCATACTTCACCTGTGTCAAATATTCGCAATGTTTGGGATGCCTTCGTACATTCACTCAGACAGAGGTTCTTCCTTCATGTCGACCGAGGTACAAAATTTTCTTCAGGAAAAAGGTATAGCTTCGAGTAGAACGACTCCTTATAATCCAAAAGGAAATGGACAAGTAGAAAGAATGAATGGTACCTTATGGAAATCGATCCTTCTCGCTCTCAGATGAAAAAGGCTTTCAGTTGAAAACTGGGAATGCGTGCTGCTGGACGCATTACATTCAATCTGTTCATTATTGTGCACATCTACCAACGAAACCCCTCACGAGCGTCTTTTTCGACACAATAGAAGGTCGACTTTTGGTAACACACTCCCAACCTGGCTTACTGTTCCTGGCAAAGTTTTACTCAAGAAGAATGCTAGAGTTTCTAAATATGACCCCTCTGTGGAAAAAGTTGAACTAATTCATTGCAATCCTAACTATGCGCATGTTCGTTTTCCTGATGGAAGAGAAGATACAGTATCTATCCGTCAATTAGCCCCGAAAGGCTCCGACGCACTGATGAATGAAGCTGGAACTAATATGGGACTCCGTGAAAATGAACCGGTTGTTGCTGATGAACAAACCTCCTATAATGACGATACCGATAATGATAATGTTAAGGCAAATGGTGAATCTACGGATTATTCAAATGCTCGTGACCTATCAGAGAATCTCGAAAACCTTATCAATCAACGTGTTCATCCTTATGACTTACGAAGTGGAAATGTTTAAATACTATGTTTTCTCAATCCTCTTTGAATTGTTACTATAACATTCTTGTTCCGACTCTGACGCTACGCTACAAATCGCAGTGGAGGAGAATGATATGATTGTTTATTTGTACACACATTTATATTCACACCGTTCGTATACTAACATGTTTTGCTTTGTCTTTTAGCATGTATATCTACATTATATGATGAATAAAGCCTAATATTTTAGGCGACTCTTTCTTCTGATTTTCGACCCAATCTGCCCGTTTGCTGTGCTTGTTACTGTGATTCAGAACATTGACAAAACGTTTTCATACTATATGGGATGAAGAAACCGTACCACTTGATTGGAATGAGTCGGCCATCATTCCTATCTTCAATAAAAGGCAGTCGTAATTCGTGCTATCACCATCGTGTTATAAGCTGGACTCCAGGCGTGTGTGTGTTATTTGCTTCGATTATCCTACATCATGTTAGCACTTCACGTGAATAGCACACTAGAGAAGAACAGGCCGGATTCCACTCAGGACGAGGTTGTAAAGATTACATTTTTACGTTAAGGCAAATTCTCGAAAAGCAACATATATATCACAGTCCACAATAGCCGTCTTTCTAGACTTTAATAGTGTATGTGACTCGGTGGATCGCAATTCCTTATTCCATATTCTATCGAAAAGTCGTGGTCCCACCAAAAATTTTAATATTATACGCGCTTTCTACACAAATACTTCTGGTCGCGTTAAGGTCTACAACATATTAACGCGCAACGCTACAACCAGCAGTGGTGTTCGTCAAGGTTGTCAACTTGCTCCATTTTTGTTTAATTTGGTAATCGATGCTATTATGAACAACACTATTCGACACACTCAGGATACAGATGCAGAAGTTCTCCCAGGCATTAAACTAGTCGATCTTGACTATGCAGCCTATATCGTCCTATTAGTCGACAATCAATACTCTGCTCAGACAACGGTGAATACATTAGCAGACGTTCCATCTATCGGTATGAAAATCGCCCACTCTAAATGTAAGATATCTATACAGGATCACCCACCACTCACACCAACTCTGCGACTGCCGAATAAAGATCTAGAAAGTTGACAGGTTTACATATTGTGGGATCTCTATCAATAACTTAGGCAATATGTCTGACGAGGTGAGAATGGGAATCGCGAAAGCTAGAGTAGCTTTCTCAAACTTTCGTCATTTATGGAGAAATGCGAGAATCTCACCCTTACGTAAATGTCGTGTTTACAACGCATCTGTATGCGCAGTTTTACTATACGCTAGAGAAACTTGGCCCCTAAGAGTTGATTATTTTAAGCACTTACAGACATTCGACCATCGTAGTTTTAGAAGCATAACACATGTTGATTACCATCAACGAATAACCAAAGATGATATCTGCAGACATATTCTTCGACCTGCCAACAAGTGCTCCTCGTTCGAAAAGCAAACAAGGCTCCATCAACTTCGTTGGCTCGACCACGTCTTGCGGATGTCCTCAATTCGTTTGACCAGTAGCTCTGCTCACTCATGCAGAACCAGATTGGCGTTGGAAACATGGTGGGCAGATTTTGACATAGCAGAAACAGTTGAAGTCACTTGCATCAAAATTGTTAAGTATAGAGCCCACATGTCGGTCAAATGCGGTCCACGTGCATATAATTTTTCTTGTTTGGAAACCCTTCGCGATATGGCATCGAATCGAACTTAGTGGCGATCTTGTTGCAGATGTCTAGTAGAATCATTTTTGTGACTTTCTTTTCTTAGCAGGGCAGTTTGCTGCGAGACTTGGCGTGTTTATAACGTGATACAATGAAACCCACATGGAAGCTGTATTGTTGATATTGTCTTGACCTAAAGCTGACTTGGCCATAATGGTATAATGTAGCGGTTTAGTTTCTCATTTTTGAGTTATCCTGATAAATATACTCAAAGTAACTAGGTACTCTCTTTCTCTCGTAAATTTCTAATGATTTATGTAGCCAAATTATGTTTATCGCTATATATAGTTTATTTTGCTTCGCTTCTGGTTGTTATATGGCAGTTAAACATCAGTCACTCTTGGTTTTGTATTTCTGTGCATGATAATGATGATGACACAGGCTGTTAAAATGGCAAAACTGCTGTCAAATAAAGATAAGGTTAAATTTATATATATTTTGTCACGATGGTTTTAACACACCAAGACGATAAATGTAAGCCCATTTACGCAGTTCACCTTATGAGAACGGAGGTAATACCTAACAATTGTATGTTAACCAGATGTTTTAACAGTTAAATAATATAAAATTACACACCATGATAATGAAAGACCTCACTGCTAAGATATATGGAAAAGTGAAATTACTGATGAATAATATGATTGATAATCTTAGAACCAAATATGACAGTTGTCCTAAGTAAATTTCACTGGAAGTTGAAATGCTTAAAATCTAACATAACAAAGGATGATCAAAGGGCCACGGCATTACCGAACACAAAGCAATACAGCCAGGCAAGATCAATTGCATTAAACTGGCCTATAAAAACCGTTTTGAAACAGTTCTTGGTAGTAAGCTTCCTAAACAAAAGGCAAAATTGAAACATAGGAAGCCATAAGAGTGTATGAAATCCCAGGCAGATTATAACCTCATGTATTTTAGTAAAACCATGCGTCAAATCAAATAAAAGAACAGAAAACTTGGCGTAAGTATGTACATGTTACTAGATTTAATCTTGCCAGCCATTTAATGCAGACTGGAAACAACTGGTTATTTTATTATCAACGCATAGCGATATGTAGTCATAACAATACGACGACCACTCCCAGCATAGAGTAGCTTATTAGTTGGTAATAATTTTGCTATTTGTTATTAACTGATTTCAGTCATATTCTTCATAAAAATTATTATCTTCTCATCTTACTGTAACATTTTATTTAAGGGCCCCTATTAAACTGAATACTTATTAATAAAATATAATCTATAATATCCTCCTCACTTACAACGGTTATGTATTCGTCAGGTAATTTTACCGACTGACCATTTATTTTACCTAATATCTAAACTAAGACTTTTAGATTAATAAGCTTTTAATCAAGGTTGCAACCTTTATATAAGCACCTGACTCATTAATTACCTACATATTTCAGTATAAACTAAGAACTGTATACTGTAGAAAAGGCAATTCATCCAGTAGACCGGCTTCGTCCTTATTGGGAACTCATCATGCACTGGCCAGAATTTGGCCGCGGACAGGGCTCGAACCTGGGCACGTCTGCTTCGGAATCTAGAATTATTTTACCAATGCTATAATTGTATTACTTTTTTTCTCTTCTCAAACATGTCAGGTCAACTTTGATTACGTTGTTTCACATGATAAGCAAAGGACAAACAGTTTGATGCATGAAATGTGAAATTAATATTAATTTACAGTTGCTTCACGTATTTATGTAATTATAATTAACTGAATACTTATTCGCTTTAGGCACACGCATGACATGAACTTATCCATTGAAACGTCAGCAGATACTGTGGTTCACCAGCCAAAAGCACAAGTGGGGCGGTTTAAATGACATTTAAAACTTGTATTATCTCAATGATGAATCATAGGCTGATTAAGATACACAGTATGGGATATCGAAAATTATCAGCTGGAAAGAGGGACTGCAAACAGACCTGTTAGTCACGACATGGATTAGGTAATTTTCTATATTATCTTCCTGTCTTCTGGATTTTAATTCAAAGATTTTTCGTTTATATCTGAATATTTCTACATATTATTTTACACGAAACGATTTGATTTACAGCTTTTCCCAAGTTATATTACTGCCAATTCAAAATAGACGAAGAACGAGTCGTCACATCCATCCTCATTTAAAAAAATCTTATTACCATAGTCAATTGTACACCGATAATTTAAAGACTGCAGCACCAATTCATAAACATTCTGCATCAGTCTCATCGACATTAACAGTAGTGTTAATCTGTTAGTCACTGATAATCACATTCTTTATATATTGACCATTCTTTAGTTTCGATTTTCAATTATTTGGCTAGACCGCGCCAGCTGCCAAATAAAAAAATTATTAAGTAGTTTAGTAGGGGTTGTGCACCTATTAACAAATTAGTTCACTAATTCCATAAGAATTAACCAGTCAGAATAAACAATTTGTATAACCTCATATATACTTACGTTTTGTCCTCCTCCATTATACCAAATGTTCACTCTAAATGGTCAATTCTTCTGGAATTATTTCAATTAATTTATTAATGGGTGCGCAACAGCTGCTAAACAATTGCATATTTATTACTTCCAGGCACTAAATATTATATAAATATTTTATACAAAGTAGTGTATTCGGAGACCCAGCTTGACATAACACAAAGAACTTGTTTCAATACGGAATCGCTGATAAAAAAGTAACATAAGCTCATGTAAATATCAAATATCAGTCATACCGAATTATAATTTTGATCAATTTATGAAGGTAGACTGGACACACACTTCCTAACAAAATTGAACAATTATTACAAAGTTAAAACACAATAGGCATAGTTAGCAATTGCGAAGCATAAATCGCAACGCTGGAAAGAAGAAAATGCTAAATTGTAAATAACTGATCTATTTGACATAATAATTCGTACAGAATTTAATTAATATGAAACGGCAATTTTCCAATTTCTTTCAGCTCATCCCATTGCTCAATCTTAAAATAAAAAAGAAATATAATACTTGGAAAACGGGGCATGTTAGACTATATACCATCTTAAAATAGTTACAGGGCTTGTGAGATTCTCCATAGCGCTTTACACACCTGTTATAATCAATGTAATATTGACGACATTTACTATAATAAAAATATATAAATATTTACGGCATAATGTTGTTACTATTTGGAAAACGTAAATCAATAACATTCTCAAAACCAGTATAGTCTCCCTATTTACATAAATAAAATAACAAAGCATACAGTTTCTCTGGCCTTGGCGCATAACTTTTTGTATTCTTCATCAACTTGTACGGCCATTTATACACCAGACTATTAGGTGTTTTGAACTAAAAAGAGCAAAAATAGGTGAAACGTCTATATTCCCAAATTAGTATTTAAATTTTAAAAATTATTAACACAAAATATTTTAAAATAATAATTTAAATAATAACATAAATAATGTATTGATATTATCATCCAGACACAATTTACACCTATTTAATTTGACCACACAAATAGTATATGAGCCGCAACAACAAAATCAATCCAATTAACGTAAACGATACAAACAAACACTTTCATTTTCTAAAGTGTGTTTAAAGGGTCAAAATATGTAGTCTACATCTGTGTAACAAAATATATTATTTCACCGACATTATATCAAATTAAATTGAATTTTTAATACGCTGGACCAATGAGAACGCGCTGCACACATTCTGCTCCGCTCGCTTTGTGTGATTGCTGACGCCTTCACTGCTTCACGGACAATCTGCGCCGACTACTCAAATTTCAGTTATCACACAGTGTTATCTTTCGGCTAGTCTTTAGTCACGTGAATATTATTCTTGCTGTCATCCAGTTGCAGAGGAAGGTATTTCCTCCAAAAAAATTAAAGTGACATTTATTGATAAATTTAAACCACCTTGGCTGATTGAAACTAATTTTATTTGAAAAGAAATTATTTGCTTATTTTATAGATTATTCTTTGTTTAAAAACTTGACAGTATTGTAAACGCCCCGGCTTAAAGTAAATGCCGTACGACGTTA
>JAQBSW010007474.1:0-40566 GCA_029291075.1 Eudiplozoon nipponicum | reverse complement strand
ATAAAAGTTAAAGCGGCATTAGCACACATATTTAATGCAGCTAAACTACGAGTGTTATTTAGGCTGATACACTAGTCGTAATTTAGCAATCAAAGAGAAACCGCAGTTATTGTCGACATCAAATTTTATTTAATAATATATACATGCGCTAGTTGTCGATCAACTTACGAAGGCTGATCGTACAGACGGTTAATTACTCAAATGAGAGAACAGTGCAGCTTAAACGCCTTTTTCGAATCAAATACTGAATACAATTCTGCGCAACACATCGTTTAAAACTCACACGTAGGTCTTCAAACGTAGTATTTAAGGTAATTATTAAATGCAATATAAGAACGGAGTTAGCCACATACGAAGCTTTATGAATAAACGAATTGCATCCATATTTATGGAAGCAGAAGAAGTATTTTCGGGCAATGAACATAAACTGGAGGTGACGCACGCAATTGATAGGTTGTTCAATTTTTTACACTATCACCATGTTTAAATTTTTCTTTCTTGTCTTTCCTTTCAATTTTTATACACAGAGATTTTATTTGTAGATATTTGAGAGGAAAATAAGAAACAAACATTTCTTGTATTAAGAAAAATTTCTTTTTCTTTTTGCACATGGAAAGGGTACTATGCCTTTTATTTATACTTTAATTTTTAAATTACTAATGATTTTAAATAAGAAACTTGTCTCAGTAACTATACTCTTTATGTTTAAATTGTTAAACCAAATATAAAAGAAAAATTTTAACTTACCTAACGCAAATTTGAAGTCATATACCATCTTTTATTTTCAGATTAGCCTTTCCCTTATGCGGATTCTGGTAGTAAACACTTAAATCCTAAAGTTCTAAATATCAAACCAAATTATGTCCTTATATATCAGAGATCATTTCATTTGGGAAATATAAATTGATTTTAAGTGTGAAAGCAAGCGCATCTGTTAATATAATTTGAATATGCCTTTTCTTTCTTGAGGTAGATTTATTCTGTGTTTAGAAGAAGGCTTATGGAGACTTGTGCGCAAATATGGCAGCAAAAATAGTATGGTTAAAAAAAAGTTCCCTCAAACTTGACAAACTTCAGACTCGCATTTCTAGTGTTTCAGCAACTCTGAATAATTCATGGACCATTTTTAGCAATAACTACTTTTGAGGCTCCGAGAGGGTAGCTCGAATGAAGAGCAGCAGAAGAACATAAAAGGTTTTCCGAAACAGATGGCCTTCGAAAAAATAGAAGTATAGGCGAATCGATGGTGGCTTTGGGTGAATGGGACACGAAATTGTTAATAAATGAAAATATCTACCATGCCTTTTGTTGTAGGGAATACGCAAACACCGTCATTGGGACTTGAGTTCATTAGAAATTTGGTTCAGACGATAGACTGTCAAAATAAGTGTATATGTATAGCGAGTCCTGAAAGCATAAATCCAATAAAGTCTATATATAACACTAAGGTGAAGGAGGAGACCAGTTATCTGCTCGCATGGTGAAAGAATCTTCAAACCCATTATAACATTGTGTTCCAATTGCCTGATCGCAGCGAGTGTCCAGGGCCGACGCTCGACCAGTTTAAACTATGGCTAGAACTAAATGAAGGTTACGAACCATCAAAGTTATATGTTGCTCCTCCAAAGAAATTAGCAGCAGCGACTCAAGCAACCCAAGAAATGATAGAAGCCGACGTTCTTGAACTGTCTTCATCTGTTTTTCAAGCTCCGATAGTTTACGTTACGAAAATGGATGGTTCGCTCCGACCGGCTACTGATTTCCGGCAATTAAACGTAGTGACTAAATCTGACCCGTATCATATACCGGCTCTGCGTGATCACTTCCTATAGCTAGCGGAAGGCAAATGGTTTGCAATGCTTGATCTTAAACAGGGATTTTGGCAAATAGACGTGCGGCCCGAAGACCGATGTAAGTTAGCGGTTCAGGTATCCCAAGGTCATTTCCAATTCACCCGAGTACCATTTTGTCTTAAAAACGCACCGAAAGTGTTCCAAAGAATGATGGTCTCTTTCGTGTCTGACTTAACTTGTACAACAGCTTACGTAGACGATGTAATTATATGGCCTACTACTGAACACGAATTACTTTTTAGGCCAAAGCTGTAGAATTGCGATTAAACTTTAATCCAGAGAATAGTTGTGATAGGTCGTGAAGTTCGGTTCCTGGGCCACTCAGTCTCAGCGAAGGGATGTATGCCATTAATTTCAAATATATATTCTATCAAGGTTTATCAAGTGCCTACTACAAGAAAACAATTGCGCCAGTTTATTGGTATGTTAAATTTCTATTGACCATATCTTGCAAGGATGGCGGATACGCGCATCCCTTGTCTAAGATAACTAGTGCCAAGATATCGTTTCATTGGATGGAGGACGCTCAACAAATGTTTATGCTATGCAACTATTTTGACTTTCCTGGTAGTTCATATGTCAATTGTTACAGAGGCGTCAGATATTGCGATAGGAGCGGCGTTAAAAACTGAAGGACGTCCTGCGCAATATATAAGTCGCACACTCACTAAGGCCGAGCATAACTAAACCGTCACAGAAAATAAATTACTTGCCGTACAATGGGCGTTACGGAAGTTTAGGTAATTTGTCATCGGGACACACGTAGTCATCATTACTGGCCACAAAGCACTCGTACATTAGAGATCACTGAATATTGAGGAGAAACGAGTACACCAAGCTATTGAAGTGCTGGAAGAATACGGCGTATCAATTCATCATAGAGCCTGGATCGAGAATGCGGCAGCTGATGCGTTCAGCAGAATTTCCGCTGTGCTTGTTTTGCCACTTATAAAAGTCTCTGAAGAACAGGGAAAGGATGCCACATGCTAGGAAATAGTCAATCAAATAAAAACAACGGCACAGTGGTGTCTGCACCATAGAAAACGTTAAGCCTAAAAAGCAGCTTGTTGGTGCGGAAGGAAGGACAAACAGTGCAATGGTTTGGGCCAGAATCTGTAAAAACAGAATTGATGGCCTTTTGGCATGAAAGGTTTGGACATCCCGGCGCCGGGCGACTCATTGAGACATTGCCGTCACGATTGCTTTGGCCTGACATGTCCAAAGAAATTCGTAGCTATTGTCACCAGTGCACTACATGCCAACGATGTAAGTCAAAAACGATAAAAAACACTCAGATTGCTTTCAATGCCACTGGATGGAACGTGTTTCAGCATATCGACCTGGTAGGTCCACTTCCGGTAGCTCGCTGTGGGGTGTCCTATGTGTTTCCCATAGTCCATAAGTTTATCCGATGGGTCGAGTTTGTACCACAGAATAAGATGACGACAGACAAAATTATAATGTGCTTAGAAGAACGATGGCTCATTCGATTTGTTGCATCACAAATTATTGTTACCGACCATGGAGAACAGTTTGAGTCGAGAGAGTTTAATCAGTTCTGCAAAAACCTTGACATAAAGCATTCCCGCACAGCAACTTATCACCCGTAGACCAACGCGACGGCTGAACTCGCACACCGGGTGATGCAAAAGGCACTGCGAGGTTAGTGCCACGAGAGCCCGGGAACGTGGACAGACAAATTATATTTGGTCGAGCGGTCCATGCGCTTTACAGTATCAAAAGCTACAGGATTCGTTCCAACGACCATGCTCTATATAGGGCATATTAAACTGCCAGGTGAACCTGTAATCCAAGGATTCCATGAACGCTGCACCATGGCGAATATTCAGGAGCGACTAAAACAGTTAACTGAATATTTTGGCGCAACATAGCGACAAGGCTATGCAAGGCAATCGACACGCAATCGCCTAAAGGCCGGCGACTGTGTCATGGTCGCAAAGAGCGAGCCCATGGCACTGCAGGCTGTCAATGATGAGCCGTATCGAGTGGAAAGGGTGGACTCAGAGAAATAACGAACAGAAGGTCCAATATAGGGCTGTCATTAATTCAAAAGAAAGTCCTCGCAGAAGCACCCGTATATGGATAAAGCAATCAGCCCAATGATGAAAACAGATTTCAAGCTGAACTGAACATAAATTAATTATTTAAAAAAATTGTTTTATTAAATCGATGCTCGTTATGCGAGCAAAATAATATATATACTTGAGTAAATATAAAGCATATGTGGTCCCTTTAAAAAATGGCTACTGATGCGCTGGAAACGTTAATTAAATGACTGACTGCTCAAATGAACAATTTGGCTGCAGAATTAGGCATAATAAAGTCTCGTTTGGACGACACACTGATAATAAATACCGACAAAATACGCGTGGACACAACACTATTATAATGGTGTTTTAAAATTTAAGAATGAGGTTCGATTGTCTAGTTGCGTGACGACTACAGTTAAGAAGAAGGCATTCAAGTGTACTTAGTTGAATTGCGATTAAACGCCCACATTTAAATAATCAGCTAACACCGAATAGCGTCTTTAAAAACATGATTATTATGATCAAAGCTTTTCAAGACTTCACTTAACCATTAAAATCTGCAGACATTGACTAAGACCAATATTTTGGAGAAAAAATGCGTTCCGATATATATCAATTCTCACATGATCAGTATCAATGCTTCTAAATGTCTCTATATATCTTAGAATAGAATAGAATAGAATATCTTTATTTGGATTCAAACCACACATGTTCCATCAAATAATAAAATTGGAAAATGTACAATATAAAAAAGTTATCACATCACATAAAAATGTGCAATTAGTCTCATGTAGATAAGTAAATCTCACTAGTTGTACTGTACAATATATCAATATCAGAAAGTTCGGCTGTAAAGAATAATAGATTCATCATCAAAAATAGGAAAAATTAAGGTATAATTCGAGTGTAACATTATGCAAAAAAATGAGAACCATGACTAGCAATTGATTGTATGTATTGTTGACTAACATGATGATATAATGCATAACATTTCAATTTTAATAATAAAAAACTTGAAAATAAAAATCTCAAGAAATTCTGTTTCCGATAACAATCACAATTATCCTTGTCTTTTATTCAACCATGAAAAAGTATTATCATAATCAAAATAAAAAATCTCAGCAGGATTGTAGACTTTTTCTAGTTCAGTAGATAAAAAATTAAAAGACATCTTAGATGGAGGCGTTTCTCTAATCCCTTTTGGCTATTGATTATAAATTTGTAGATTATCGAAAAAGAGAATAACTTGCTCGCAACATTCCACACCAAAGGAGGAGATATTACCAAATATCCAGATCTAGTTCCAGCTTCATGGTTCTTTCTTATTGGATTCATATGGGCACCAGTCCACTGGTTCAAATGGAAAACTTTTATGCAATAGCACATCCTCCGAAACCATAAAGTTTGCAGTGATAAAAACTGTAATCTAGTGGCATTTATAGTGCAGGAGATTGGACTAATTTGTTTCACTACTTTTCTTTGTACAGTTTCTATCTTATTGGACAAACCCTTTTTTAATGGTTTTCAAGTAGCGGCAGCATATTCTAGTATCGGTCTAATCCATATTATATACATTTTAGGTTTTCTGTCATTCGATAAGATATTTCGAATGCACCGTAAACGGAAGTTCACAATGAAAAATCAAGTTACAAGAATCATTAAAAAATATTGGTACAATAACACTTTTGAGGGATTCCAAGTTTTGAGAACATCAGCGTCGAAAGATAAACACATGAAAGGAATAATTCCAACAAATATGACAAATTCATGTATTTTATGAACAAACGGCAAGGATAATAGTGTGTACCAACTCTGTATGTTATGATTTCTGCAAAATATTTTTTTCGTACACGTTAAGAACAAAACGTTCACGAATTTATTATTTACATGTTTAGTTGGGATATTTGTAGGAGTGATACTTCTACCTTAAATGCTCTATTGGAGACTAATACTGTTGCTCCATACATCACGTCTTTTATTTGTATATATTGACGATAATGAAAACTCTTCTGAATGTCGTATCGGTAGCTATACATTGTGTGTTGCGGAGAACTAAGATATAGGCAATGGTTTTTTGAATTGCTTATCAAGTTACAAATTAGTTCACATAATACCAGCAGAATGCGCCAAAATCGGTGTGAACATAAGTTATAATCTTAGGTACATATGCGTTTCATGCTTAATAGACGCCGGTATCACGTCTTATACCCACTATATATTTGGACAAGGTATGTGGGACTGGTGGAAGGTAGTCTCATCACCAGTGTAAAATCGATAGTTGGTACACTTTCTGAACTCGGTATATGTTATATACATTTAGTTGGCTTTTAAGTCGTATTGTCGACGGTCTTACCCGAATTTATTATTGATTGAATACACAATGTGTTTAAATTTACTTATTAGACATGATCTGCTTTATTGAGTTTGCCATCGCGCTAATTTGATCAGCATGGGTGTTATTATCGCGTCCGTTCGTGTGACTGGAGGTAATTGAACTATGTGCGACTTGTTAAACATACTGAAATTGCTCAAGCACGCAGACTTGATTTTATAAAATTTTGTCTATTATCCGACTTAAGACATAATTGTTAATATTGGTAATTTTTTTATTACCTGCAATATCACCATGTGCGTGTGCGTGCTTGTGCCAGTCTCTCGTAGTAAATCAAATCTAGTGACAAGTTTACGACTATACACATTTATTAACAAAACAAAATTGGTAAACAACAAATGCACAATTTCTTTTTATATTTTAATAAAACTTTTTAATTTCTCATTGAAATATATTTAATTTTTCAAAGCTGCGCAGGATAGACATGCCACATGGTGACCTTCAGACGTGAATAAGCTGTCAATTTGGGGAAAGATTCTCTTTCAGTCATACGCCTTTTCAGCCGTTCTAACCAGTTAACATTGCAATTATATTTAGACGTGCGCGGTTTTTAGCTAATCCATAACTCTACGGTTTTACTTTTTACTGGATGGCCTCGTCGTGGTGAGAAAGACATAACTGGCGACTAGGAAGAGTAATAAGTCATGGTACTAACGTCTGGATAATATTAAATTAAAGAAACAGTGAAAAGTAAAATTTGAAAAGTTTAAAATGCTCCACTAAATGGTGCGTAAACATATTTTGTTAAATTGAATGCTAAATTTCTAAAGCACTGAAATAACGACCCAAATTCAGACATTTCAATTTATTGATTTAGCCTAATAGAATGACATTCTATTCTGATGTATATAATCCAGTTATCTTTGTGTATAGTATATAATAACTACCGCTTACTTTATCGCAGAAGCACACTTACAAATGGATAAGAAAATATACACACGAACACACACATAGATGCGTACAGGTGCATTATTTTCTCGTGTTTTTCTTGTGCTATTTTTTACTTTCTGTGTGCATTCTATTTTACACTTTTAATTAGAAATCGAGTCGTAGTTTGAACATCAATATATGATGACTAAACTTAATATTAATTATTCGAAGACAACAAGCTAGATTTGCATTATTCTGACGAATTTCTATCCATAAATGTAGAGCCCATTATTGCTACATATACTTTTAAGTTTTAGCAAAACCTCCATTTACATATAATTCACGCTAGGCTCCCAAAGAAACTTTCGGATGGTTGGATCAACAGAAAACTTGATAAAACAATACTTATACCGGTGACCGGATTTCCTGATATAGTTCATTTTTACCCCTTTGTATCGCGTCCTACGTAACTTAGAGTTAATAGAATTCGGGGACACACTGTGCGAGAGAAATAAATCGTTGCCTAGTTGTGTAGGTAAAGATGTATAGAAGACATTACTCTGATGTTTGAAAGTCTGCTGATTAAGGTAAATCGAAATCCTTCTCTATGCAAGAAGTTGGAAGTACCACATCTTTTATATCGATATTGTTGTTCGTTCTGCAACACATCAGCGAACAATTATTATTTCATTTTAAATCTGATAAATGTTAGGCAAAAATCGCTAACCTATATTTTTCGTGATGCCGTAGATATGTTGTATCTGGCATTTACGATGAAGTGCAATACATGTAAGTCTAAAAGGCCGATAGTCATAAATTTGTCTTTTTACACTTAATATATGCATTGGCCGTAGCCATAGAAATTTCCAGTCGTATGACGGGCGGACACAAGTTAGTCGGCCTGGTAATGATATCATGAAACTTGCTGTGTCTAATGTAGGTACAGCCATCATCCCGTTTCATGTGACACCTCGGGTTTGGTCTAAAACCCAGTGATACTTTGAATTAAATAAGTAGTAGCGGAATAAGCGCAAACGTGCCCGACGCATATGGCTGGTTTCGGCTGCTGAAGGTAACTTTAGTCACTGGCATTTAGGCAGATAGCTCTCGTCAGCTTTGAATGACATATTATCTAAGCTTTCGCCATATATATATATATATATATATATATATATATATATATATATATATATATATATATATATATATATATATATATAGGTAATACAATTAAACAATCGTTGATTGTGTCGTTGGTGGTAATACATATTTAAATCAAGTCATCCATATTGAAATAAGCACCAATCCCATTGATATAAACAGTCATTGAATAACATATCAAAATTACCGGCAGTCGCAGGTACTGACGCGTTTCAAACTTCCATGATCATCAGCAGAATACGATGGAAAAATTATTAGCACGAATGAAGCGCTATGCATATATATGTGAGACAACAAGTGGTGAGAGCCGTATATTTAATTTTGCTATATATAATTGTGTAATGTTTGTGGGACATTTGAACGGTACAATCTCCTATAAGAATGTGTATACCAGCAGTAAAGGAGTTAACTTCATATAAAGTCTTAGAAACTTCAACCTCAAAGCGGACTCACTATATATAATATACACCGCACCTGTAAATATTAACAACAGTATTGTTTTGGAATAAGTACAGTGTCTAATTTAATTCAAGATATTTGAGAAATCCATTACATATGAACAACCGTTACTTCAGCAAATCTAAGCTTAATTGATATCAGTTATCATTTTTCGTGGTAATCATGGCACCACTCATTGAACATTTAACGATTAGATAATTTTTGTTTAGGGAGAACGGATATATATGCAGCTGTGTATTAGGTTCATGTGGAACCAAAAGAGTAAATTAAATTCGGCATGATTGATATAATTGTATACATTAATTGTAGTACGTTGTCTTAGGTAATCTGCGGATGGAGTTTCAATTTGTGTGTATTAGCAATTGATTCTGAGTCCGTGATCTGATAAGTGTGACAAGACATTTCGCAGATGTTTGGCCTGAGAGACTTTTCTGGATTTAATACCATTATGGCATCAGGATATGATATACAGTAATCGGCGTCATTACGAATAAAATCTTTTGAATTTTTGCGTTGTGCGAGCTTCAAATATTGAATATCCGCGATTTGCTTACGCGGGTTTTCGCTTTTCACTATTACATTCGAAATGATTCGATTAAACCCCATTTTCAAGAACGCATTGAGCTTTTCTTATTATTGACAGTGTGCAGGTTCGTCCCTTTCTTAGGAAGGCGTCAACGTTGTTTATATTAACCATTTAATATGAGGCACGATCTAATCATTGTTGTCTGGCGACATTTCGATTTCTATATTTCAGAATCATCTTCAGGCCTTTAATCACCCATACCGAATACAATGCTCGCAATAGCAGATTTAAGCAAAGAACGACAATCTTGATGTGCACTTGGAAATGAGAATCATTCGGATCTTTGCGAAACTGATAGTGCTAAGCGAACGCAAATCGCGTGGATTCAATATCACGGAGTATGTTGTCCAATAACCTTTGAAATGTTCGAGATGCACATTTGAGACCAAAAGGCACGTAGGGTCATTCAAAATTACTGAAAGATGTGGCCACTGCAGTTTTCTCTATATTTCTTGGCGTTACCCGAATGTGATGATAGGCATGTTTGAGTTCACTCACTAAAAATTATATGGCTAACACTGAGTTTTTCAAGCAATGCGCTTATATTGGGAATGAGGTATGCCCAGATTTGGTCATAAAATTGAGCTTGCGCTAAACTCCACAGACTCTGCATGATCCGTTCGATTTTGGGGTCCAAGTGTAATGTTGATGTGGAAGAACATTTTGTTGGTCTGATGATGCCTTCTACCAATGATCTTGAGAAGTCTTCTCATGCACCTTTCATTTTAGCTGGGATTAAATTTCTCTTCTTAAAGGCGATCGGTTGAACTGTTGTGATGATATGGTGCGTCCTGTTTGAGACACGTAGCTCTCATTTACTAAGATCGAACAACCACTTATGTACTCCAAAACCCTAATCAAAATATTTATTACTTTAAAAGTTCGTTTAATAATTTGTATTATGACAACAAGTTTTAACAGTTCGTTACAATAGTAGCACTGCTCTCCCATTCTGTCAAGGTCACCAATGTGGCGCCCTGGCTAGCGGAGTAGATCAAATAAGGGCTCGGGGATATCAGATAATGTGGGTAGAGCTTACATAGGCCAGGGAGGCATTCAGCGGCAAATTCCAGTAAAGATTATTTGTGCTAGCAGCACATGGATATCTAGAATTCCATCTAGGCACTAGTTCTTTGTGTCTGCTTCGTTGGCTGGAGATCCTTAGAGCAGATGATATCACGAAACAGCATGTGTTAGTTGTTGTTCGTAGGTCTCGACTAGTCTTGTTGGATTCCTGCGGCAACACCAAGGTGGCTTACACAAATAGAAATTCGATTATTAGATAATCGATTACACATGTCTGGATGTGCAGCAACAAGAAGGTTGGCGTAACTGAAGACTAGCCGAATTAACAACACAGCGTGGTAAACACAAACACAATAGTCGGCGAAGATGGTCAGTGCGGCAGAGAGGGCGACATCAATTGCAGGTAGCGAGAAGAGCAGGATGTGTTGCAAGGTAATTGCATGGCGTATATATTGATGCGAAATCAAATGTAATTTTTCAATGGTATTTTACGTAATCCCATTGCTCCAGAGTATTAAAATATGAATTTAAATTTGACAATCTGTTGGCGAATTAATTTGACCAGTTGCAATTGATTAAATATTTTATTAGGAGATTGTACAAATAAACTGACAAAATGTTATTGAAAAAATACAAAGTAGCTTTATTTTACAGGTCACCAGTCTACCATTTATTACAGTTAAATACTGTTTGTTATTTATTAACCAAATACAGAGTTTCGTGTTTGGACCGACTGTCTATCCACCATTTATTGATCATATTGTTCGCTTGGAGATTGTACTGTTTAACGGTGTATATACATGAAAAAAATTGATTTTTAATTGTATTTACCAACTGTCCACTAGGTATTGAGTAAATAATTTGTTAGGAGATAGTGCCTTCCAACTGTCCACCATTTATTGACAAAATAAAATTTAAGCAGACTGTTCCGAAAACTTGTCCAAGATTTACTTATCTAATACATTGTTAGAAGATTTTACTGACCAACTTTCCAGCATTATTTGGTCAAGTGCATAGTTTTATCTCAAATACTTTACAACCAGAAGAAACTAGATACGACACTGTCGCTCGAGAACACTTCGCCATCCATGACGCAGTGCGCTACTTCATTAGCATCGTAGGTATCAGCAAATTCGCCCTTTTTGAAGATGAAGCACCATTAGATAACGTACGTTGAAATGCGACTTCAACTGTCGTAAAGTACTCTTCCAAAGTAGAAAGAAGCTTTCACGTCTGAGTTAATGGCAATTCGATCTTAATCTTGTAAATGTCTAAGAAAACATAATTACAGATACACTTCCCAGGTCAGTCGCCTGGCTACAACAACATTCGCCTACGTTATTCTCAGCCAATTCCGTGACACTCAATTAACATACATTAAAACTATTCCTCGTACAAATAGAACAGTGCGGTGACACTTAGACTGAAAGATCAGAAGCTCGTCATCCTACCAAATTCGTACGCCAATTCTTGAAAGGTCTACTCATTGTCAACTTCACGGGTACGCAGTCCTACTAGCCAGTTCTACTCACTAAATTCCAGAGAAAGGATTTAGTCTCCATTTACTCCATTTCTCACCCAGCAAGTAAGGAGATTATTAACCTCATTGGAGATCGTTTCTGGGGTCATAGTCTCAGACGGAACGCTAAACGACGGGTCTCCGTGTGTGCTATATATCAGAAGAATAAAATCATCCGGCACGCTCCCTCAAATTTGGAGCATTTTCCGATTACTTCACGACTAGTCAGCCGAGACATGCTCCTCGGCCAATCTTCATTCATCCGCAGCTCCATAGCTGCTAGAAAGTAATTTTTGCGCACCACTTGCGCCCTATTTCACGTGACATGGTCAATATGGATCTACATGATTCATTATTTTTTCATAATCTCAAGTCTCACATGGTATAAACAGCTATTCTTAACTAACAACTGTGTAGCATCTGTGAACAATTTTTCGGTATTATGCCATTTGTTCGGCCATATTAGAGAACACTTTTGTATTTAAAATTTGATTTTTACAGTTGCTGCATATGGCTCAATCTTGAGCCCATACTTGCTTATGTTGCTTTGATTACCTAGTTAGAGCTAACGCATTCTGTAGCAACACTACGTTGTCAGCGGTTTCATTTCATAGTATAGACAATTATCATGCATACCGAATAATTTTCAGTTATGCGGTTCATATTCACTAACAATTATCATAGACTACAACGTCTAGCACACACTAGATACTTTTAGTCGTATCGAACTCTCATTGACAGCGATCCAGCCTGCCCAGGTTACAACTTAAACCTAGGACCTTCAGTTGCAATCAACTTTGCATTTTTCATGTCGCGGCTCTTGAACATTATCACACTACTCTATTTCGCATCACGCAGTTTGATCGGCCTCTACAGCTAAGAACTTTTGTAGCAGTTGCAAGATATTATTTGGCATCTTATCATTCTTGAAGCAATTAACTTGTATGCACCAGCCCAGCATTACGATTCATTATTGTTTAATCTTTGGGCAGAACCATAACAAGTTTCTCAACTGGGTTCGAACTCTACCCTACAATATTAACCAAGCCTCGTCAGGAGGAACCTTTTTCTTATTACTTTTCTTTTTCTCAAATAGGAATATGATGTAACGACTAAAATAAATTTGCCAACATATATTCCATGAGCTGTCATCAATCCAACGCCCCGACTAGTAGAGTGCCGTGTTACGTTACTAAGAAAACCAAATATAGATGCGGAGAGTGCAGTTACTTTGGGCTAGGGAGACATTCACCTGCAAATGCTGTTAGAGATTGTGTGTGTTAGTAGCGTGTGTGTGTTCAGAAGTCCTTCTAGGCACTAGCTCTTTCTATCCTCGTTGTTCACTGGTGATACGGGATGTTTCAGTTTCGGTTCGAAGGTCTTGACTAGTCTTGTTTTATGTATGCGGCAAGACCAAGGTGGATGGCACAAGTAGAAATCTGATTATTAGATAATCGTCTACGTATGATTGAATTCGCAGTAACAAGAAGGTTGGAGTGAATCAAGACTAACCGAATTAGTGACACAGCGTGGTAAAAGCAAGAAGAACAGTCGGTGACAATTGTTAGTGCAGCACAGATTGCGAAAGCAATCACAGGTAGCGAGAAGAGCAGAATGTTTTGCGTAGTAATTTAATCGCGCATATATTGATGTGAAGTCACATGCAGTTGGTCAATAGTAGTTTGCTCGTTCTCATTGGTTCAGCGTATTAAATTTTATTTTAATTTTGACAACATCTGGGCGATTTCGTTTGAGCCGTTACAAAATTAAAAGTGCAAAGTTGGAAATTAATAACTTCTAGCAATGAATTTGATTAGTAAATAGTTGACAGTTTGTTGGTATAGTTTCTAAAAAACTTAGATGATTAATATATAATTGCATAAAATCATTAAAATAATTTAAAAATAAATTTCATGGATAAATTTTGGCAGTTTGAACGCAATATCTCCTAACAATATATTCGATTAATTAATGGAGGACAATTTTTCTGTACAAACTGCTCATACTATATTTCGGTCAATAAAAGCTGGAAAGTTGGAAGATGTAATCTCCAATGTTATTTACCAATAAGTAGTAAACAGTTGGTCTGCACTATCTAATAATTTTAATGTCAATAAAAGGAGGACAGTTGTTTTGTACAATGAATGGCGGACAATTGTTCGGTTCAATCTCTTAACAAATGCCGGAAAGTTGGACGGAAAATCTTCCGAAATGTATTAAGTCAATAAATATTGGACAGTTGGTTGGTACAATATCCTAAAAAATTATTTGATCAATAAACGTTGGATAATTGCTCCGTACATAATCTTCACAAAGTATTTGAACAATCAATCCTGGACAGTTGGAAGGTACCATTTCCTACCAATTTATTTATTCAAGAAACTGTGGATAATTGAATGGTGCAATATCCAAACAATGCATTTGATATATAAATAATAGATTGTTGAACGGAAGAATCTTCTCAGAAATTATTTGATCAATAAATCTTAGACTGTGTGTCGGTAAAAAATCTGAACTATATTTCTGATCATTGAATTCTAGACAGATGGTCTGTACAATAGAGTATTACTGAATTCGATCAATAAATGGTTTTCGTGTGGACTGTAGAATATCTTAGTAGTGTTTTCTCAATAAAATCACATAGAAATGCGTTTAATCAAGAAATAATATACAGTTTGACGGAAACATGTAGTAAAATTGTATTTGATTATCAAATTTTCAACAAGTTTAAATACAATCACAAATCAATGTGCTCGCTCAATAACTGATCGGTATGATTTACGAACAATATATTTGATTAATAAATGGTGGACAGTTTATCGGTACAACCTTCTAGCAATGTATGTCTTCAATGAATAGCAAGGTGTTGGTCGGTACAATCTTCTAACTATTTATATTGTCAGCAAATGGAGGACAGCTAGTCGCTAAAATCTCCAAACAATGTACTTGATAAATTACTGTTAGAAACTTGGGTAGTACAATTTCAAAACAATGTATTTGAACCAAAAATAGAGGACAGCTAGTCGGTAAAATCTAGTAACAATATATTGAATAAATATATGGTGGGCAGTTGGACGGTATATTCTCCTAACAATCAATAAATGATGGCCGGTACATTGCTGCTATCTTCAAACAATGTATTTTATCGATTAATGGTTGACAGTTGGTCGGTATTATCTCCTAAATTTGTATTTAATTAATATTTTTTGATAGTTAGTCTGTTCAAACTTTTAACAATGTAATTTATCACTATACAGTGGATAGTAGATCGGCAAATCTACAACAAGGTATTTGGTGAATAAACGATGGGATATCGGATGGCTGAATCTCTTAACAAAGGATATGTTCGACAAATGTTGGACGACTTTTCGGTGCAATATCCTAACAATGTACTAGTCAATATATGGTGGACGGTAGGAAATAATAAAAACTACGAAAATTTTATTTGATCTATTAATACTGGAAAGATATATGAATAATTAATAGTAGCCAACTGGTCGGTAAATTTTCCTAACACAGTATTTGATCAATAAATCACGGACAGTTGTACGGTACAATGTTGTAACCATGTATTTTACCAATCAATGAAGGAGAGTTAGACGTTCATAACCTATAACTGTAGGGGTCTTTGCGGGGTTCTTATCTCCCTACATAGGATTGGTAGCGGTTGTTGAGATCCGTGCTTATGATCAATCCCAGGCCTTTTCCCGATGGGTGATGTGAGAAGGCTAATACAAATGATCACATATGTATTGTACACAATGTTGCATGGAAAATTCATAGTATTTCCAAATTTACCGTGCTCTAGACGGTAACAAAACGAAATACCTTTAACACTATTGAATGTCTTATACACAAGTCACAGTTAAACAAAATTGTCCGTGCTCTAGACGGGAGCAAAACGAAACACTGTTAACAAAGTTGAATGTCTTATACACAATTAATTCATCTTTCACAAATGTCTGAATTGTGGTGAATGCAAGTAACCGATTGAAAATATATGATGATATGAATAAAACCACTGGTAAAAGTTGTCACTAGTGATAAATAGATTAAAATCGTGTAAAAACTTCAATGAAAAAACTTCACAAATAATTAATTCACTGAAGGAACTGTGTTTTTGCGCACCTGGATTAATTGAAATTACCTGATCTGCGTTTTGACTAACGCAGCTTTCATTGTTCCAGAAAATTTCTATTTTCATAATATTTCGATCTAGCTTACCGTAGATTTTCATCAGATGCATTTCACGAAACAAATGAAGCAAATGTGTTATATCCTCTAGTCAAAATATTTAGATACCACAGACTGACCTTTCATTAGATATTCGCGTGTCACATGTGTGTGTGTGTGCATTTTTATAACCGTTGTTTTCATCTAACTAATTTAGACCAGAGTGGCTGAATAATAATTTATCAATTGCATGCAATAACTATTCGATTTTTTTTCCACACTCAATGTAAATGACGTA
Source organism: Eudiplozoon nipponicum (assembly GCA_029291075.1). Lineage (NCBI taxonomy): Eukaryota > Metazoa > Platyhelminthes > Monogenea > Mazocraeidea > Diplozoidae > Eudiplozoon > Eudiplozoon nipponicum. The sequence goes on along the minus strand of JAQBSW010007474.1, from coordinate 24,178 downwards.
ACTGAGATGAGGAGACCCATAATTCAGAAACACTCGTCATAAAAAAACATGCCATGAGTGATAAGACCAGAAGTCCGAACGACTAATGCACATGTTAATTTGAAATTCAAACCACTAAGTTATACTCAAGATAGATAAGTTAATAACAGTTATTGGCGCACGCCACGCATGTGCATGTTTATGTGTATGCATAACTAGAAAAAACTTGGTTAAATTATTTTGATACACATGTACGTACATCTAAATGAAACTGCAGTCAATAGACATTAATTTACCCTTTGCACGCGTCAGACAAATTATTACTTATAAATATTGTATTATTAGAATATTTCCAATGGGTAGGGTGGGGGTGTAAAACAGAAAATTAAGGTTGAAATCACTATTTGTTTTAAAATCAAATGAATAGTTAGAGATGAAATTTGAAGGCTATATTCATAATTGTTTATTCATTTCTTGAATAAAAGCCCACTAATTAGTCAATCTTAATCTGATGTTCTTAATCTTTTACTGGAGCTAGCTTCAGTTACCAATTCATGCAATTGCCTTTTCCTTCCATTAGTTAGTGCAGTATTCCAAATCGGACCTAAAGATTGTTCAAAAGCTGTTTCATTCATAATATCATCTCTTGATTTAATTTCTATGGATTCCCTAATCAATCTCGTCACTCTATTACGACTACATATTGCTATGGGTTTGCATTCCTCCCAGTTGATAGTATGCCCAGTCTCCACTACATGACGAGCAAGATCTGATTTAGCAATATGTCCATACTTACACGCCGTTTTATGTTCACCTCTTCTTACTTTGATTGGACGCATGGTCTCACCAACATACTTGAGACTACAATCATTGCATGGGATCTCATACACTCCTGAAGTGTCTAAGGGGTCAATCTTTTCTTTTTGGTTGGGGAATATAGTGCCTAGTGTAAGGGGCTGTTTTAAAACAGTCCTTATATTGTATTTTAAAGCTATTGATTTCACATTCCTACTTAATATAGAGTCCGGTAATACCATGATCTTCCGCTCTTCCTTCTCCTTATCAGCTTTTATGTATCGCAAACTAGGATTAAATTTCTTCACCATGTCCTTCATTGTTGTATCTATTAAATGAGGAGGGTAACCATTAGTCTTGAATATATCGCGTAGTCTGTCTAATTCTAACTTCCTATGCTTTATATCTGTTAACTTGAGACTTCTTAATGTTAATGACTTTAAGATCCCGACTTTCATACGAAACGGGTGATTGGAGTTAAAATTAAGAAGGATTCCTGAATAAGTATCATTCCTTTAAATATCTCTTCCCAATTTCAGACCATTTCTAATTCATTTGACATCTAAAAATGGTAATTCACCTGACGATTCCCTTCCTAAAGTAAATTGTAGTTCGCTCATTCGATTAGCTAAATTTATGAAATTTACTAATTCATTGTCACCATGGTTCCAGATGAGTAATATATCATCCAAGAAACGTAGGTACAGTTTTGGTTTTAATGGAGTTTTATCCAACAGATTATTTTCCAAATAATGCATAAAGATATTGGCTATTGGGACCGACAAAGGTTGTCCCATTGGAACGCCTCTAATTTGTTTATAAAATTCCTTACGAAATTTAAAATAAGTGGAGGACATACAAATACACATCATCTCCATGACGTGTCCTAACGTCATTTTGCTTCCTTCTAATATTAATGGGTGATCAACTAGGAAACGTCTAAAACAATCCAGAGCCTCAGGTACCGGTATATTTGTGTACATAGATACTACATCTAAGCTTACTAATCTATCCTTTTCATCTAGTACACATTTATCAACAATTTCAACTAAATGATATGAGTTAAGCAAGGTATGTTCTAAGAAATAGGAATATTTTCTTATTCTATGGCACAAAAACTTTGAAATTTTATATGTTGGGGAGTGTTGTACATTCACTATAATTCTTAAAGGATTACCCGGCTTATGCACTTTAACTAAACCATAAACTCTGGGTGCAACCGTATCTCTTTGAATGAGAGTGTTACCATGCGTCGAATCCAATTCTTCATTAGCAATCATATTATTGATTAATAATTTTACTTGCCCTTGTAACTTATCAGTAGGGTCTTTTGTTATTTTAGTGTATACTTCAGCATTACTTAACTGTTCTATCACTTTATTGTCATAATCAGATTGATTCATCAGAACTGTAGCTCCTCCTTAATCCGCCTTAAGACATATAAAATTATTTGATACTAAATCCTTTCTGAGAAGTTTAATTTTAACCAAGTTTTTTCAAGTTATGCATACACATACACATGCACATGCGTGGCATGCGCCAATAACTGTTATTAACTTATCAATCTTGAGTATAACTTAGTGGTTTGAATTGCAAATTAACATGTGCATTAGTCGTTCGGACTTCTGGTCTTATCACTCATGACATGTTTTTATGACAAGTGTTTCTGAATTATGGGTCTCCCCATCTCAGTTACGTCATTTACATTGAGTGTGGAAAAAAAATCGAATAGTTATTGCATGCAATTGATAAATTATTATTCAGCCACTCTGGTCTAAATTAGTTAGATGAAAACAACGGTTATAAAAATGCACACACACACACATGTGACACGCGAATATCTAATGAAAGGTCAGTCTGTGGTATATAAATATTATGACTAGAGGAAATAACACATTTGCTTCATTTGTTTCGTGAAATGCATCTGATGAAGATCTACGGTAATGTAGATCGAAATATTATGAAAAAAGAAATTTACTGGAACAATGAAAGCTGCGTTAGTCAAAACGCAGATCAGGTAATTGATTCACTGTTTGCTATGGTTTTAACTTATTTAATTATAATAATCCATGGTTCTCTGAAATTCGGATAGGTATAATCTGATGGGAACATTAAATCACTTGTATAAACTGCGAATAATCCAACGAAGAGAAATAAATCCACTATGACACTATAGTCCACCGCATGTTACCTGCGTATTGCGCGCGGGTGTGTATCTTTAATAAACAATGCCGTATTAATTACAATTAAAATTGCAGTTCAAGAAATCTCAATAAACTGCTTGAAAATAACGGAGATTATTTGTAAAATCGCCGTTAAAAGAAATATTGTGTATAAACAGAGTTAGATTATTTGACCTTAAAGAGAACCATATTTGTCAAAATTGAACATCGCTGTGTTGGAACAATCGTTTAGTAAATAATATAATCAACATATTTGGAAATTGGACAGTGTGGAGGATATTAAATCCTCCGCCTTTTGTAAAATAACATCGCCTGATAAATTTAAACCACCATGGCTGATTGCAACGAATTTTATTTAAAAAAGAATTTTTTATTTTTATTTTCCAGAACATTCTTTGTTCAAATATTTGATTTTGAATTGTGCGCTATTTTTTAGTTTTTCGAGTATCTCGCTCCTTGACTGGTCTTGTTTATTTTGGTCTGCTGCATTTTAACATTTTTCTCTATTAAACGAATACATCATCATCAAATATATTACTCCATCAATTGCCTTTTTTCTAATATAATATAATAGTGAAAGGAGACGTTTTGGAACAGGTATATTTGATTCTTCTGTTGTTCACGTATATCTCTTTCCAGATTATTTGTTCGGGAGATACCGCGATCCTACTTTTGCATTCCGATTGCCTAACATTATGTGTCGTTTTAATTGTTCTACTATTTAGACATGGAGACAGATATTAAATTTGGAGATATAAACGGTAATATAAGCCTATCAGACTCTACTGTGAATTTTAGGACTTCAAGCGATCTGGCATCTATGGGGCTTTCACACACGAATAGGTTAGGGGCATCAACAAAATTTTGTGACCGCGCCAGTCCAAGAATTTTAAGTCTACCGCAGTACAAATCAGAAAAACATTCAAGTTGGGTAGGAGATGCCCAAATGATATTTAATGCTTATAATATCGTAAACCCTATGGAGAAATTTGTTGCAGCATGGATGGCATTGCCTGAAAATTTCCGAAATGCCTGGGAAAATTTCAGAAACAAAAATGTGAAAGAAAAACCGTACAATGCATTTGAGTTATTAATGGATGAAATTCAACAGAGATATCAGCCTAGAAGATCAGCGCAAATGTGCGAACTATTACGCTTAGAAAAAATGGGGCGTCAATTATCGTCTGAATTTTATGAACGCCTTTGCACAAAAGCTTCCAGGTTAAATATATCTAGAGATGTAGTCAACTCCATTTTCACAGCTGAGCTACCAATTAGGCTTAGAACAACATTAGAAGTATTTGACACAATGAGCATTGATTGGCCAACTAAACTCAGAGGGTTAGACGGCGTGTATAAACAGCAAGAACCACAAGTACATGCTGTAATAGCAGATTCTGTCACGATGCAGCCAGTCAGGGCAGATACCGAAAAAAACCTGACTATACAAGAAACCTTGCGTTTCTTATGTAGAGATGTTGCTAGCTTACGTAATGATATTGCACAACTTCAGAGTGAGGATAGGTACACTAGACGTCGAGGGATTCACTCGCGTCACATTGCAAATACGGATGCAGTGCGAAGTCACAAGGTGAAAATTGTATTTACCCGCGATTAGGTTGACCCAAATGGAAAGGAAGTACAAAACCGATAGAGAGTAATCCATTACCGGGAGAAGGACAAAATCCGCGCTAGTAGGAGCCGTAGGGAGGGTTCCATTGCAAAGGCTCCCAGATATGCCTTTAAGAGGCATACTCAAAGCAAAAGATGCGACTAGAACAAATAGCACAGATATAAAAGGCAAGAGAGTCCGATTCTCACTAAGCAGAGATGTGGAAAACATTGCCGGATTGTACAGCAACAAGTTCATTATTAAAGATGAATTATCTGGATTAGAATTTCTTATCGATACGGGTGCTAATTTAAGCATAGTTAGGTCAGACGTGGTGGAAGCAGATTGCTCCACATTTGATTATCAACTATGGGCTGCTAGTCCGATAGGAGGGAAAGGGATGAAAGAAATGTCGGTAACGTTAGGACAGAAATCTTCCTTCCGATGAACTTTTCTAGAAGCCGATGTCAAGGACAATATCATTGGAATGGATTTCTTGATACATTTTAAGCTGACATTAGGCCCCAAGGCTAGGACTATCGCAGAAGGCATAGGGATATCAACACCTACTGAGTCTAACACTTTGGAAGTTAGAACAGTCCTCTTACCTCGTCCAACAGTCGCACATGATCGAGAAGCACCTAGCAGTGTTTCAGCCTTTCAGTGCCAAAAGGATAGGTTTGAAGACAGTAGTAGAACACCAAACAGAATTGGTGGCTCCGTTGCATTGTTCACCGAAGGCTCAACCATTGGCATAACACAAGCAATAGGTTGCTTTGTCAGAATTTCACCAATTGCGCGAAGAGAGGACTTGTAAAAGGTCAAATTCTAATTTTGCTTCCCCAATAGTGTTAGTTCCCAAACCTGAACCGGGTCAATGGAGGGTGTGTGGGAATTATCGTCTATTAAACACAGTGATGAAGGGTGATTCTTATCCTCTCCCTAAGCAGAGTACTTTAATCCGAGTTATAATGAGATATGAGGTTTATTCAACTTTAGATCTCCAGAAAGTGTACTATAAGGTACCAATGGAGGAAAGTTCGATACCACTCACCGCAGTCAGATTTCCAGGAGGAGGATCGCATGAATTTCTTCGAATGCCTTTTGGTTTAAAAAATGCCAGTCAGACATTCCAGCGTTTGGCTGAAGAAATCCTTCAGAATTGTCCATTTGCGAGAGTATATATAGACGACATAATTATTTTTAGTCGCTCACGAGACGAACATCGTACGCATTTGGAAACGGTTTTAACCAGGCTGGAACAATATGGATTAGTAGTCAAATCTAATAAGAGTAATATCAGTTGCTCTTCAGTTAAACACCTTGGTCATATACTTTCCAAAGAAGGAATTAAACGCTTGGAAGATAAGGTCCAAGCTATAAAGGACATAACGGAACCCCGAACCGTACGCCAGTTGCGAAGGTTTTTGGGTATGATCAGCTATTATCGTCGATTCATTCCAGGTCTAGCCGCAATTCTTGGATCGTTAACACGCCATCTCACTCGTGAAAAGAGCACGATCAAGAAGTCTTGGCCTATAAACTTGAGTCAGAAAGGTCCAAAAGGAATGTTAAGTGACGTAACCACATTAGCACCTGTAGATTGGGAAAATCCTTTTGAGCTAATCACATATGCCTCAGATGTTGCATTAGGGGCTGTGCTACAGCAAAGAGATCAGGACGTAGTAAGACCGATTGGGTTTTATAGCCGTAAGCTTAATGATCGAGGAAAACGTTATGATACGTTTGGCAAAGAGCTTCTAGCAGTGTATGCCGCGGTGATACACTTCAAGCATTACTTAGACGGTCACAAGTTTAAGTTACTGACCGATCATAAGCCTTTGATCAGAATTCTTGGTAAAACAGCTAGGCTTAATTACTCTCGTATAGTGAATTCCCAAATAACACGGTTAGCAGAGCTCGATTTCACTGCGTCATATATTGCTGGTAAGAACAATGTGGTAGCAGATGCACTTAGCCGACCGAATGAAGCTGATGTCGAGCAGATATTTCAAGGTCCTTTGAAAAGTTTAGATGATTCAATGCATGATTTCGTTAGTCAAATCGACGAATCGCGAGGATCGGATCCCTTTACATTAGTATTGTCCAAAAGACCAGGGTATCTTCGTAAGCTCATAAGTGGCAAGTGGTTGTTATGCGAAACATCTAGAAGTCAACCACGACCATATGTGCCATTGGAGTTACGGGCCAAGATTATCCAAGTGTTACATGACATGGGTCATCCATCCATTAAAGCCATCATTCGATTAATCAACGACAGATACGTATGGCCGCACATGTCTAAAGATATACGGGTATGGGTAAGAGCCTGTGCCAAGTGTCAAACGTGTAAGGTGTGGAGACATACCAGAACCGAGATAAAGAATATTGGGATACCAATTGGACGGTTCAGACACGTACACATAGACATTGTCGAGATGCCTGAAGTAAATGGAAACAAATACTTGCTGACTTTGGTAGATAGATTTAGTCGTCAGTTTGAAGTGGCGATTTTAAAAGACATGAAAGCGCAAGAAGTCTTGTTCGCGTTTCTACATAATTGGATATCACATTATGGTATTCCGGAAAAGATCACTAGTGATCGTGGTAGTCAATTTATGTCAGAGCTTTTCGTAAGATCCCTCAACATCATGGTAACAACTGTATTACATACTAGCGCGTATAACCCACGAGCGAATGGGATGGTAGAAAGGCTACATCGTGAACTGAAAGCTTCATTAAGGTGTACTAGTGGAACAAGCTGGATACACGATCTTCCTATAGTACTACGCCATGCGCAACAGATATAGGGCACAATTAGGTACTTCCATAGCAGAATTGGTTTATGGAGAACCATTAAGGTTGCCTGGAGATCTTCTAATAGAAACTCCAAGTAGTCTTGATTGGGCTTCTAGTTATGTAAATTGGTTTGTAGGAGCACTTAGAGACAAGATGTGTCGTTTGGCCCCAACCAAGACTAGAAAAGCTAAAACCAAATGCTATGTGTCCTCTGATGTAAAATCGGCTTCGCGTGTGTATATAACTAATGAAAATAGGAAGAACTGCCTAGCACCATTTTATAAAGGACCATACAAGGTCAAGAAGATGACTGATAAGAATGTCATCATAAAAATAAATGGCATTGAGGATTGTGTTACGTTGGATCGTTGCATTCCCCAGTTTATCTGGATCGACACTATCACTGAATTAACCGATGCGTAGAATGACCGTTCTATGGGCGAATCTGATGTGTGCAATCCCATCATACAGGCACATAGTGAAATGCAGAACTCAGAAGACACATTGTCTAATATAGCAAAATCTTATTCTACTAGTTCACAGCATGAAAACTATTTGTCAATACCAGATGATTTGGAAGAACCAATGAATACTGTACCGATCGAGATGACGACGTCAAGGGCGCCATTATGCACAGCTCGTTCTGGAAGAGTGCCACGCCAGCCAGAGATTTCTGATTACGTCTGGTTTTAGCCGTCTTTTTTTGAGAAGGTGGTGCATGTGAAGGAAGTTAAATCCCTCGCCTTATGCAAAATAACATTGACTGATAAATTTAAGCCATCATGGCTGATTGTAAAGAATTTTATTTAAAAAAGATTTTTTTCTTTTTATTTTCCAGAACATTCTTTGATTAAATACTTGATTTTGAATTGTGCCCCATTTTCAGTTTTTCGAGTATCTCGCTCCTCGACTGGTCTTGTTTATTTTGGTCTGCTGCATTTTAACATTTTTCTCTAGTAAACGAATACATCATCATCAAATATATTACTCCATCAATTGACTTTGTTCTAATATAATATAATAGTGAAAGGAGACGTCTTGGAACAAGTATATTTGATTCTTCTGTTGTTCACGTATATCTCTTTCCAGATTATTTGTTCGGGAGATACAGCGGTCCTACTTTCGCATTCCGATTGCCTAACATTAAGTGTCGTTTTAATTGTTCTACTTTTTAAACATGGAGACCGATATTAAATTTGAGGACACAAGTAGGTTAGTGCAGGATATTGCGGAACTGAACCTTGGAGATATAAACGTTAATATAAGCCTATCAGTCTCAACTGTGAATTTTAGGACTTCAAGCGATCTGGCATCTATGGAGGTTTCTTACTCAAATAGGTTAGGGGCCTCAACAACAGAACAATCTTCTAAAATATTTTCGATCAGTACGTGGTTGATTGTTGGTCAGTACATACATCTAGCAAGGCATTTAATCAACAAATGTTTGACAGTTGGACGGTACAATCATGTAACGACGTATTTCATCAATAAATGGTGGACAATGTGTCGGAACAACATTTTACCAAATTATTTGAATAATAAGGGGTGTAAGTCGGGCACCACAATCTTCAAAAATGTTTTCGTTCTGTACCTGGTTGTTAGTTGGTCTGTACATGCTTCTAGCAAAGAATTCGATCAAAAAATGGTAAAGAGATGGACGTTATAATCTTCTAGTCATTTATTTGATCGATAAATGGTGGAGATTATGTCCGAGAAAGCTATTTAACAATTTAATTGATAAATAAATGGTGGATGATGGACAATACAATCTTCTAAATTATTTTCGATCATTACGTGGTTAACAGTTGGTCATTTCATTCTTCTAGCTATGCGTTTAATCAATAAATGTTGGAGAGGTGGACGGTACCATCTTCTAACCACGTATTTGATCAATAAATGGTGGACATCTTGTTGTAAAAATAATTTAACAGTATATTTCATCAATAGATGATGGATGTTGATCAGTTCGATCTTCCAAAATATTTTCGATCAGTACCTTGTTAAAAGTTGGTCATTTTATTCTTCAGGCAATGCATTTGATCAACAAATCGTGGACAGACGGACGTACAATATCTTAACGACGCATTTGATTAATAAATGGTGAAAATTTCGTTGGAACAATCATTTAACAATTTTTTTGATAAATAAATGTTGCAAGTTGGACTGGTCAATCTTCTAAAATGTTTTCGACATATACGTGGTTGACAGTTTGCCATTACATTCTTCTAGCAATGCATTTTAAAAATAAATGGTGGACAGTTGGACGGTATAATCATCTAATACGTATTTGATCAATAAATGGTGGACATTGTGTTGGAACAATCGTTTAACTATTTATTTAATCAATAAATAGTGGAAGTAGGATAGCACAATCTTCTTCTACCAATGCCTTTAATAAATAAATGATAGACAGTTGGATGGTAAAATCTTCTTTTACGTATTTGATCAATAAATAGTGGACATTGTGTCGGAAAATTCATTTAACAAATTATTATATCAATAAATGGTTGAATTTCGGCAGCACTATCGTCTAAAATGTTTTAGATCAAAACGTGGTTGACAGTTGGTCAGTTCATTCTTCTAGCAATGCATTTAATAAGTAAATTGAGGAAAGATGCGCGGTACACTCTTCTATCGACGTATTTCATCAACTAATGGTGTAAATTGTGTGGCAACTAGAATAGAATAGAATAGAATATCTTTATTTGGATTCAAAGCACACATGTTTCATCAAATAATAAAATTAGAAAATGTACAATATAAAAAGATATCACATCACATATATATGTGCAATTAGTTGTACTGTACAATTTATCAGCATCAGAAAGTTCAGCTGTAAAGAGTGATAGATTCTTCATCAAAATTAGAAAAATTTATAATATAATTCCAGTATAACAGTTTGTAAGAAAAAAGGTAACCATGACTAATTATTGATTGTATGCATTGTTGATTAACAAAATGATATAATGCATAACCTTTTAGTTTTAATAATACACAATTTGAAGATAGATTCTCGAGAAATTATGTTGCGGAAACACAATAAATCCTGTCTTTTATTTAACCATGAGAATGTATTATCATAATCAAAATTAAAAATATCAGCAGGATTGAACAGTTTTTCTAGTTCGGTAGATAAAAATTTAAAAGACATTTTAGTTGGAGGCGTTTCTCTAAGCCCCTTTGGCAATTGATTGTAAATTTTGAAAATTTTTGAAAAAGAGAATAGCTTGCTCGCAACATTCCCTACCAATGGTGGAGATATTGCAAATTGACCAGATCTAGTTCCAACTTCATGACTCTTTCTAATTGGATTCATATAGGCACCAGTCCACTGGTTCAAATGGAAAACTTTTATGCAATAGCACATCCTCCGTCACCATAAAGGATGCTGTGATACAAACTGTAATCTAGTGGCATATATAGTGCAGGAGATAGGACTTATTTGTTTCACAACTTTTCTTTGTACTGCTTATATCTTATTTGAAAAACCCTTTTTTAGTTGATTCCAAGTAGCAGCAGCATATTCTAATATCGGTCTAATCCATATTATAAACATTTTATATTTTATTTCACTCGATAAAATATTTCTATTTATTAGTGCCCATCTGTTCTTGGCACTGCCTACTATCCTTTCAATGTCTCTCAGCAGAAGCCGTACAATGAATAGTTATGCCTAAATCCTTAATTTCTTGCATAAGTTTAATCTCAAAAGCATCATTAATCTCAGCATCATGAAAATAAACATAATTGAAATCAGTTCTGTTACCTATTTTCAAAGCTCGTCTTTTTACTGTTTATTCTCAGCCCTAGTGTTAACAAGTATCTACTTAAATCATACAAATCTAGTGTCACATTATTTTTGAAGAATTCGACATTTTTTGGATCAATTGGGAAGATTATTTTTAAATCATCAGCGAATTTGCAAACTCGACCGTTAAGGATCTTAGTTTCCAAATGTGAAAATACAATTTTAAATAAAATGGGCCCGAAGCTTGATCCCTGTGGAACTCCACTCGTTACTCGTTTCGATTTTGATATCAAATCATTTACTTGAATACTCATTCGTCGATAATATAGAATAGAATAGAATAGAATAGAATAGAATAGAATAGAATAGAATATCTTTATTTGGATTCAAACCACACATGTTCCATTAAATAATAAAATTAGAAAATGTACAATATAAAAGTTATCACATCACATATATATGTGCAATTAAGTGTACTGTACAGTTTATCGGCATCTGAAAGATCATCTGTAAACAGTGATAGATTCTTAATCAAAATTGAAAATTTAAGTTATAACTCGAATATTACATTTGTTGCTGAAACAATTAATCTTGGCTTTTATTTAACCATGAAAAAGTATTATCATAATCAAAATTAAAAATATCATCAGGATTAAACACTTTTTCTAGTTCAGTAGATAAAAATTTAAAAGACATTTTAGTTGGAGGCGTTTCTCTAAGCCCCTTTGGCAAGTGATTATAAATTTTGTAAATTTTTGAAAACGAGAACAGCTTGCTCGCAACATTCCCAATCAAAGGTGGAGATATTGCAGAATGACCAGATCTAGTTCCAATTTCATGACTCTTTCTTATGGGATTCATATAGGCACCAGACCACTGGTTTAAATGGAAAACTTTTATACAATAGCACATTCTCCGAAACCATAAAGGATGCAGTGAAACAAATTGTAATCTAGTGGCGTATATAGTGCAGGAGATAGGACTAATTTGCTTCACAACTTTTCTTTTTACAGCTTCTATTTTATTAGACAGACCCTTTGTTAAGGGATTCCAAGTAGAGGCGGCATATTCTAGTATCAGTCTAATCCATATTATAAACATTTTGAATTTTATTTCATGTGATATAATATTTCTATTTATCAATGCCCATCTGTTCTTGGCACTGCCTACTATCCTTTCAATATGTCTCTCAGCAGAAACCGTACAATGAATAGTTATGCCTAAATCCTTAATTTCTTGCATAAGTTTAATCTCAAAAACATCATTAATCTCAGCATCATGAAAATAAACATACTTAAAATCTGTTCTGTTACCTATTTTTAAAGCTCTCGTCTTTTTACTGTTTATTCTCAGCCCTAGTGTTAACAAGTATTTAATTAAATCATACAAATCTAGTGTCACCTTATTTTTGGAGAATTCGACATTATTTGGATCAATTGGAAAGATTATTTTCAAATCATCACCGAATTTGCAAACTCGACCGTTAGGGATCTTAGTTTTCAAATGTGCAAATACAATTTTAAATAAAATTGGCCCCAAACTTGATCCTTGTGGAACTCCACTTGAATAGAATAGAATACAATAGAATATCTTTATTTGGATTCAAACCACACATATTCCATCAAATAATAAAATTGGAAATTGTACAATATATAAAAAAGAAATCATCACATCACAATAAATGTGCAATTAATATCATATAGATAGGTATATCTCACTAGTTGTACAATACGATATATCAATATCAGAAAGTTCGACTGAAAAGAATAATATATACATTATCAAATTAGGAAAAATTTATGTATAATTCGAGTGTAACATTATGCAAAAATTGAGAACCATGACTAGCAATTGATTGTATGTAATGTTAACTAATTAGAAGAAATAGTGCATAACATTTCAATTATAACAATACAAAACTTGGAAATAAAAATCTCTAGAAAATCTGTTTTCGATAACAATTATCCTTGTCTTTTATTCAACCATGAGAAAGTATTATCATAATCAAAAGAATAACAAATATCAGCAGAATTGCAGACTTTTTCAAGTTCAGTAGATAAAGTTTTAAAAGACATCTTAGATGGAGGCATTTCTCTAAGCCCCTTCGGTAATTGGTTGTAAATTTTGTAGATTTTCGAGAAAGAGAATAACTTGCTCGCTACATTCCCCACCAAAGGAGGAGATATTGCCAAATGTCCAGATCTAGTTCCAACTTCATGACTCTTTCTTATCGGAGTCATATAGGCACCAGTCCACTGGTTCAAATGGAAAACTTTTATACAATAACACATCCTCCGAAACCACAGTGATTGCAATGACACAAACTGTAATCTAGAGGCGTATATAGTGCAAGAAATAGGACTAATATGTTTCACAACCTTTCTTTGTACAGCTTCTATATTATTAGACAAACCCTTTTTTAATGGATTCCAAGTAGCGACAGCATATTCTAGTACCGGTCTAATCCATATTATACACATTTGAAGTTTTATATCATTTGATAAGATATTTCGATTTATTAGTGCCCATCTTTTCTTGGCACTGCCTACTATACTTTCAATATGTCTCTCAGCAGAAGCTGTACATTGAATAGTTATGCCTAAATCCTTAATTTCTTGCATAAGTTTAATCTCAAACACATCATTAATAACAGCATCATGAAAATAAACATAATTAAAGTTTGTTCTGTTCCCTATTTTTAAGCTTTCGTCTTTTTATTGTTTATTCTCAGCCCTAGTGTGATCAAATATTTACTCAAATCATACAAATCTAATGTCACATTGTTTTTGGAGAATTCGACATTCTTCGGATCAATTGGGAAGATTATTTTTAAATCATCAGCGAATTTGCAAACTCGACCGTTAAGGATCTTAGTTTCCAAATTTGCAAATACAATTTTAAATAAAATTGGCCCCAAGCTTGATCCCTGTGGAACTCCACTCGTTACTCGTTTCGATTTTGATATGAAATCGTTTACTTGAATACTCATTCGTCGATTATATAGATAGTATTTAAGTAATCTAAAAATATTCGGATCAATATTCAACAAACTAATCGCATTCAAAATAGCATCAAATGATATAGATTCAAAAGCTTTTGAGATATCTATAAATACAATTAATGCATCTAACTTTTTCTCATCTAATGTAATTACATGTTTCCACATAGAGATAATATTAGTAGTTGTCGACCTGTCTTTTGTAAAGCCGTGTTGGCACATATCAAAATCAGCCGGCAACATACGTTCTAAATGATCTAGTATCAATCGTTCTATTATCTTCAAAAACGAAGGGATAATAGAGATTAATCTATAATCACTTGCGCACTGTGGCTTACTTACTTTTGGCAATGGTTTAGCTACTATCGTTAATATATCAATTGGTAATTTCCCATCCTTCAAAATTCTATTTATAAAATTGCAGAGCGCATTCATAAAATTTAAAGGTAATTGAAATAGGTTATCAATCGATATACCAAGGTGATCTTTTTGTTTTTTTGATTTTATTTTTAACATTAATTCTATCAATGCATCACTGTCAATAACAAGTCCTAGATCCTGGTTTCCCGAAGGATCAGGTAGATCAATGAAATTGCTTTCGTTATGTGGATTACATAACAATTTGCCAAATACTTCATCCAATTCACAGAGAAATTCATACTCAGTTTTACCCACAGGTAATATAAGCTTTAATTTTTCCTTATATTTACTGTAGTCTGTGAGTAGTTTGTATCCTAGTCTAGGATTGCTTTTCAGTTTGGCCAAAATAATTCTCTCAGATCTTTGACGGATTATCAGCAGTGATGAATTAATTTCTTTATCAATCAATTCTAACCTCATTTTTTTAATACTATTGATAAGACTACATTTCATTATATTATCTCGTTTGATTCTTAGCTTACATAACTTCCTATTGAATCTCTTGGGTATAACATCCGTAAATGTAGACGCCCTAAACATATCAGATAATAACAATGAAACAGAAGAAACAAATTCGTCATTATTCATGATAAAAAAACATTCATAATCAATAGATAAGCTTAATTCTCTAAAAAGATTCCAGTTGATTCTGGAACATTGCACGTGCGCACTTTCAAAATTAGGTTTCTGTGCTTTGCTACTCGAAAGGTTCCATTGTAAAATGATTTGTTTATGATCCAATTCTTTGAAGTAATTTACTACATCATAACTCTGTGAGTTCAACGCTTCAACTTCTAAATTTACATGATCTAAGCATTCCGAACCTCTAGTTGGTTCCTTTATAATCTGCTTAAGATCATGATTAGAAAAAAGATTGATTATTTCACAGTCATGCAGCCTATTAAAATCTCCCACCACAACAATATTACCATGGCAGTCCAAAATAGATTGAAAAGAATTGGTAAACATTTGATCATCATATATATTAGCATACGGCGGTCTGTAAACCGCTGTTAAGATCAGATTATCAATCTGTATCGTTAAAAAATCAATGACAGTATAATATTCACTAGTATGTAGGGGTACTTTTCGCTCTTGCTTTCTCGTTCCTGATTTTGTACGCCTACTCCTTATCAATGGTTGCTATTATTAGTACCCGAGCATTCAATCAGTCTGTTCCTTTTCAGATGGTTAATATTAGAAGGCCGAAGAAAGGTTTCATGTATATATTCCACACAATGTAGCACATATAAATATAAAGTGATTTATGTCTATAAAGCGAAATGTTTAGCACAAATGTCTGGATTGGCATGAATATAGTCATATGATTGAAAATACATGATAATATGAACATAGTAAAATTGATTTATGTTTATAAAGTAAAATGTTTTATACACAAGTGGTTATTGTTACACAAATGTCTGAACAGAATTGTATTTATACCCAATGACACAACAGATCACCGCGTGATCCTCTCGGATCGCGCGCGGTTCTCTCTATTTATAAAAACACTATTAATTACAAATAAAATTGCAGTTCAATAAATATCGATTGAAGCTGCTTGAGACTAAAAGAGATTGTTCCTAAAATCACAGCTAAGAGAAATATTGTTTAAGGACAGAGTTAGAATATTTGACCTTAAAGAGCACAGCGTTTGTAAAAATTGACCTTCGTTGGGTTGTAACACGGAGCCGCGTGTTACATACACCCCCCCGACAGTGAAAATTAGTACACAATGAAGTGGGCTAACCTTACAGTAAATGTTGTTGCTCTTTCATGCCGTATAACGACTGATTTTGGTTCTGTCTACACTGATACTGGCTCCTCTATTTCTCGAGTTCTTTGACGGATGGTTAGGTCGAAGTTTTCGAGAAAGTCACGTCCAATGATGTTTCATGTCGTGTTGTCGATGATGAACGTATATTTGAGACATCATTTTGAGTTGGCGAACGAGATTGTGTGTACTCGTACCCCAAACGTCGCTATGTTGGAGCCATTCGCGCAGGTCAGACTGTTGGTGTCGACTGGGTGGGTTGGTTCGAGATAATTGTGGTGTAGTGAGCTTACATCTGATCCAGTGTCTATGACAATTCATTCGCCAGAGATTGCGTCACGGATGAGAAAGTATGTTGATAGTGGCAACCGGCGATGAGATTGATTGCTGGCATTTGGGCGTTTGAAGCATGACTTAATTGGAGCCGTCGCTGTAAAGACAATAGTTTGATTGCGCTCTACCGCGAAGGCAACGTGCTTCGAGCCATCAGACGTGGAGCGGCCAACAATTTGGGGTGCTCAGCCTCTGCTGCCGCCGAAGAGGCTGACCCCACCCGTCTTCCGAACCTTCCATGGGCGGATCCTTCTGAGTTGTTGAGGGTGACCGCGCCCATCTGAACGTCGCGTCTGTGCGCGGGTATGTGCAGACGTTTCCGAGGCAATAACGTGTGTAGTGGCCTTCATTGAAAGTGCTTGAATTTCTCAAAATCTAGCTGTTTATTAATTCCTTACTGGCTGTGAGTTCGACGAACCGGGGCACCATAATGTAGGGGTACTTTTCGCTGTTGCTTTCTCGTTCCTGATTTTGTACCCCTACTACTTATCAATGGTTGCTATTATTACTACCCGAGCATTCAATCAGTCTGTTCCTTTTCAGATGGTTAATATTAGAAGGCCGAAGAAAGGTTTCATGTATATATTCCACACAATGTAGCACATATAAATATAAAGTGATTTATGTCTATAGAGCGAAATGTTTAGCACAAATGTCTGGATTGGCATGAATATAGTCATATGATTGAAAATACATGATAATATGAACATAGTAAAATTGATTTATGTTTATAAAGTAAAATGTTTTATACACAAGTGGTTATTGTTACACAAATGTCTGAACAGAATTGTATTTATACCCAATGACACAACAGATCACCGCGTGATCTTCTCGGATCGCGCGCGGTTCTCTCTATTTTATAAAAACACTATTAATTACAAATAAAATTGCAGTTCAATAAATATCGATTGAAACTGCTTGAGACTAAAAGAGATTGTTCCTAAAATCACAGCTAAGAGAAATATTGTTTAAGGACAGAGTTAGAATATTTGACCTTAAAGAGCACAGCGTTTGTAAAAATTGACCTTCGTTGGGTTGTAACACGGAGCCATGAGTATGTAGCACTATCGCATTTAATATCGATTTACTATAAATAAGCACTCCTCCACCTCTTTTATCCAAGGATCTGTCTTTCCTAAATAGAGAATAATGGGGAATGTCAAATTCATAGTTTTCAATATCTTTGTTCAGCCAGGTTTCAGTTAAAATTATAAAGTCAAAATTGTTACTTATTATCAAATCACACAGCAAAAAAGTTTTATTCTTAACACTTCTACAATTAGCATAAAATAAAGAATATGTACAACAAAACCTCATCTTTACAGTTTCCGATAGTTACTGGTTTAACTTTTTTGGTTTCCTTATAATTCGTTTGTTGGGTATTGTAGCTATAGTGCGTAGCTGTCTGCTGTCCACTACATTCATTAGTGCTACTCCGTTTTTTATGATTTTAGAATCTACTGATACTCCGTCATTTGTGATTTTAGAATCAACTGACACATCCTTTATAGTACCTTGTTTTGGATTACTTGATCCATTATCTAAATTCTTCTTCAACTTCTTCGCTGCTGACAATTTCCTTTGGAGAAAGGTCTTGTCTCTGCAGATGAATATATTGTGGAAGTTATTACATTCTTCTTTCTTCTTATTGATATCTTCCACTTGTTTTTTTGTCGGCCTCTTTGATAGTTTTATCACAACCGGCCTTGGTCGTTCAGTTTTTTTTCCAACTCGGTAACATTTCGTTATTTCTGCCTCAGTCGTATCTTTGATTAAATCATTTAACTTCACAACATCATTCGGGTCAGCATTTTCATTAAGATTAAATAATATGAACTGCTTCTGTTTTCCAATCCTAGCAGAAACTTCATTGGATAATATATTTAATATTTCATCTCCTGAAGTGCAGTTTTTGTTGATGTATCATCATCTACTGTTATTTCAGCTAGCTCAATCCATGGCACAACATCGAGCTTTAATTTATCCACCTTCTCGTTTAACGCCACGGTCAAATCATCAATTTTTGCGCTTAAGTATTCATTTTTCCTTTCCGCTAACTCTAATTTTTCTGCATGTTTACTGACATTCGACTCCAGCTCAGACATCTTATTTTTAACTGCGATGTTCTCCTCCTTTAGTTCCTTTATGGAATTTTGAAGGGCCGCAATAATTTTCTCAAATTCGGTATTCAACAAAGTCGGAGCCATTATAAACCTAACATTTAACAATATATTTGTCCAACAAATGGTGGAAGTTTGACAGCAAAACGTTTCAAATATTTTCGACCAGTATGAGGTTTACACTTCGTCTGTACATTCATCTAGCCATGCCTTTATTTATTAAATGTTGGACAATTGGACGGTACAATCTTCTACCGATAGATTTAAACAATAAATGGTGGAGATTGTGTTGGAACAATCTTTGAACAATTTATTTGATCAGTAAATGGTGGAAGTTGGACAGCAAGCTCTTCTAAAATATTTTCGATCAGTACTTGGTTGACGGTTCATTATTTCATCCTTCTACCAAAGCATTTAATAAATTAATGATTAACATTTGGACTGTGCAATCTTCTACCGAGGGATTTGATCAATAAATAGTGGACTGTGTGTCGTAACTATCTTTTAACAATTTATTTAATCAATAAAAGGTGGATAGCACAATCGTCTAAAATGTTTTCGATCAGTATGTGGTTGTAGAAAGTTGCGCAGTACAAACTTCTATCGACGTATTTGATCAATAAATGGTGGACATTGTGTCGGAACCAACTTTTAACAATTTATTTGACCAATAAATGGTGGAAGTTGGAGAGCAAATCTTCTAATTTGTTTTCAACAAGTATGTGGTTGACACTTTGTCAGTACATTCTTTTATGAATGCATTTAATCAATAAATGGTGGACAGCTGTACTTTACAATCTTATTTCGATAGATTAGAACAATAAATGGTAGGAATTGTGTCGGAGCAATCTTTTAGCAATTTGTTTGACCAATAAATGGTGGAGGTTGGGCAGCACAATCTTCTAACATTATTTTGATCAGTATGTAGTTGACAGTTGGTCAGTACGTCATTTTAGCAGTGCTTTTAATCAATAAATGGTGGACAGATGGACGGTTCAATCTACTAATGACGTATTTGATCAATAAGTGGTAGACATTGTTTCTGAAAAGACATTTAACAATATAATAGATTAGTATATGGTGGAAGTTGGACTGCAGAATTTTCTAAACTATTTTAGATCAGTACGTGGTTAACAGTTGGACATTTCATTCTTCTATCAATGCATTTACTAAATAAACGTGGACAATTGGATTATATAATCCTCGAAAGATGTATTTGATCAATAAATGGTGGACGTTGAAGAGCACAATTTTATAAAATGTGGTCCATCAGTACGTGGTTTACAGTTGGTCAGTTCATTTTTCTATCAATGCATTTAATGCATAAAATGTCTACAGTTCGACGTTACAATATTCTGTCGACTTAATTTATCAATATATGGTGGACATTGTGTCGGAAAAATCTTTTAACAATTTATTTGATCAATAAATGGTGGAGGTTGGCCAGCACTATTTTCTAAAGTAATTTTGATCACTATGTATTTGACGGTTGGTCAGTACGTTCTTTTAGCAATGCTTGTAATCAAATAATAGTGGACATATGGACGGTCCAAACATCTAACGATGTATTTGATCAATAAATGGTGGACATTGTGTCTTAAAAATCATTTTACAATATATTTGTTTAGTAAATGGTGGAATTTGGCCTGCAGAATTTTCTAAAGTGTTTTCGATCAGAACGTGGTTGACAGTTGGATATTTCATTCCTCTAGCACTGCATTTACTAAATAAGTCGTGGACAGTTGGATCTTATAATCATTGAAAGTCGTATTAATCAGTTAATAGTGGACATTGTATCGGAGCAATCTCTTAACAATTAATTTTATCAATAAATGATGGAGTTTGGACAACACAATCTTCTAAAATTTGTTCGATCAGTACGTATTTGACAGTTGGTCATTTTATTCATCTAGCAATGCATTTAAAAAATAAATGGTGGACAGTTAGACGTTCCAATCTTTTGTCAACCTATTTGATCAGCAAATGGTGGACATTGTATCGGAAATATTTTATATCAATTTATTCGATCAATAAATGGGTAAATTTTAGCACAATCTTCTAAAATGTTTTCGATCAGTTTGTGTTTGACAGTATGTCAGTACGTTCCTTTAGCAATGCATTTAATCAATAAATGGTGGACAGGTGGACGGTTCAATCTTCTAACGACGTATTTGATCAATAAATTATAGACTTTTTGTCGGAAAATCAATAGATTTATAATACACTATAAGAATCGTTTTCAAAAAGTCGCTTAGGCTGGGCACCAGCCTACCTAATCAAAAAGATGATTCAACACTTATAAATATCAAAGTGTGTGAAATCCCATGCAATTATTTTATTCTCATGTACGTTGGTGAGACCATGCGTCCAATCAAAGAAAGAAGAGTCGAACATAAAATTTCATGTTATTATGGAGGTGTTGCTAAATGTGATCTTGTCCGTCATATAGTGGAGACCGGACACCCTATTAAATGGGATAATTGCAGGTACTGTGCAATATGTAGTCTTAATAGGATAACGAGATTGATTAGGGGATCCATCAAATTTAAGATTAGCAATTATATTATGAATGAAACAGCTAACGACAAGAAAAGAAGATTGCAGGAATAAGAACCAGAAGTTAGCTCCAGTGGAAGATTAAGAACATCGGATCAAGACTGACTTATTAGTGGACTTATTATTTAATTAATGTCTAAACAATTTTTGAGGAAATATCTTTCTAAATTTCGCCTCTAACTTTTCGTTTGATTTCAAATATCTTAGTGATTTGAATGTTTACTAAATGGCTTCCACCTATTCATATACTGATTATTCTTTCTTTAAAAATTAAAACAGTTTCTTGTCTAACCATCACTTGTTTTATTTGACATCTTAATAAAGTTTCTTAATATGCTAAATAGGATTTTCTGTGTCTTTTCACAATCTTAACTATGGAGATCATTCTCGATATACATTATTTCAACTGCTAAGAATAAATAATTAGTTGGACGCGCGCAAAGGCTAAATAAAGGATTTTTGACTGCGGTTTCTATAAGATGTATATACGTGTGCATTACCAATATTTAACTGAATGTTTTAGTTATATATGCACATAAACATGCACATATGGAGAGTGCGCCTTTCAATGATATGGCAGGAACGGTAATAAAACAAGCTTATCCTGAGTAAAACGTGAGTGGTGTGAGCTGAAATTTTACACGTGCGATGGTCATTCTGATTTACAATTTATTCACTTACAATAGCGACCATATGTAAACTATCTTTTGATCAAATAATTTCTAGAGAATTGTACGAAACAACAGTTTAATAATCGTTCGTCAAATACATTGTTAGAAAGTCAAACCAAACACCTTTCCATCATTTGTTGATCAAATACATTGTGTGAAGATTATGCCGAAATATATATTGATGAAATACATTGTTAGAAGATTTGTTCCAGAAAACAGTCGAAAATATATTTATCAAATATATTGTCAGGAGATTATTCACAACGACCTTCAAAATTTGTTCATAAAATATATATCTTGGAGATTGTACTTTCCAACTCTCCATATTTTTTTAACAAAATACATTGTTAAGCATTTGTTCCAAACAACTGTCCAACATTTATCGATGAAGCAAATTTCTGATGAGTCGCCAGTAAGCACGAAAGGAATGCGCAGGAGATTATAATTTCCGTTTATGCTGTCTTTGATTTATCCTTCTGGTCACACCTGAAATAATTTGTTATTAGGTTTGCAACACCTAATACATATTTGCATATATTTTATTTCTCCGCAACAAACGTATATTACTGTAAAATATTTGGTCAATAATATCTGAACAATTGGACTGTACAATCTCCACGCCACCTTTTTGATCAATAATTGGTGGACAGTTGGTCTGCATAAACTCATAACAATGCACTTGATCAGTTTATTCGGGAAAGTTTGCCAGTAAAATCTTTGAACAAAGTATAAGATAAGAAAATTTTGGACAGTTTTCGGAACAGTCTGCTTAAATTTTATTTTGTTAGTAAATGGTGTACAGTTGGAGGGCAATATCTCCTAACAAATTATTTGATCAATACCTAGTGGACAATTGGAGGGTAAAATTTAAAGTAGGGTTTTTAATGTATATATAGTGCACCTTTAAACAGTACAATGTCCAAGCAAAGTATATGAACAATAAAATGAATAGAATAGAATAGAATATTTTTATTTGATTCAAACCACATATTCCATCAAATAATAAAATTGGAAATTGTACAATATATAAAAAAAAATTTTTTTTTTTGGTGGACAGTCGGTCGGTCCAAACTCGAAACTATGTATTTGGTTAATAAATGGTGGACTGATGGTCTGTAAAATAAAATTACATTGTAATTTTCCAATACAATAATATACGTGTGTTTATACAATGTCCCAATAACATTATTGATCAATTGCAACATCTCAAAATAATTCGTCAACATATTGTCAAAATTAAATTTCAATTTTAATACTCTGGATCAAAGAGAACGCGTAAACTACCGTTGAACAATAACATTTGAGTTCGCATTAATATATGTGCGATGCAATTACCTCTCAACACATCCTGCCTTCTCGCAACCTGTGATGGATTTCGCCTTCCCTGCTGCACTGACCATTATCGACGACTTGTCTGCTAGTCGGCTAGTTTTCAGTCACGCCAACCTTCTTGTTGCTGCGCATCCAGTCATACGTAACCCATTAGCTAATAATCGGATTTCTATTTGTGCTAGCCAGTTTGGTGTTGCCGCAGACATCCAACAAGACTAGTCGAGACCTGCGAACTATTACTAATACATCCTGTGTCGTGAATTCTACTAATTCCCGTATATCTGCTCAAATGATCACCAGTCAACGAAGTAGAAAAAAAGAACTAGTGTATAGTTGGAATTTTGGACATACATGCGCTGCTAGCAAAAACAATCTCTAACTAAATTTGCCGGTGAATTTCTCCCTGGTCCGTACAAGTGCTATCCACAGTATCTGATATCTCAGAATCCCTATTTTATCTACCGTGCTAGCTAGAGCGCTACAGTGGCGACCGTGCCAGGACTGGAGAGCTGTGCTACTATTGTAACTTACTTACAAAACCTGTTGTTATATACAATTATCAAACGAATCATGCAGAGTCTGTGGAGTTTAGCGCAAGCTCAAATTTATGACCAAATCTGATGCATACCTCATTCCCAATATAAACGTATTGCTTGAAAATCTCAGCGTAAGCAAATTATTTTTTAGTGATTGAACTCAGACAAGCCTAACACCACATTCGAGTAGTTCCAGGAAATGTAGAGAAAAGTGCAGTGATTACTTCGTTCAGTTGTTTTGCATAACTTTACATGCCTCTTTGGTCTCACGTGTGCATGTCAAACATTTGAAAGTTTATTGGCCAACATACTCCATGATGCT
>JAQBSW010007473.1:0-40579 GCA_029291075.1 Eudiplozoon nipponicum | reverse complement strand
GATGGTCCACGTACTTGGATGTCTTCCGTATTTATTATTAGTGTATCGTCTAGACGAGCCTTAATTATGCCTAATTCTGCAGTTAAATTATTCATTTGAGAAGTCAATGCCTGAATCAACGTTTCCAACCCATCAGAAGCCATTTTAAATGTACGACAAATGCTTTACTTTAATCAATTATATATAGAATTTTGCTCGCACAACGAGCATCGATTTAATAAAACAAATTTACACATATTAATTAGTTTATGTTCACTTCAGCTCGAAGTCTGCTTTTCTCATTAGGCTGACTGCTTCATTCTTATACGGACGCTTCTGCGAGGAATTTCTGTTGAAATAATGTCTGCCCTAGATAAGACCCTTTGTTCATTATTTGTCTTAAAGGTGGCCATTGCCAAACTCTTGTTTTGCCTTTTTAATTATATATAAATAAATGTTCATTTGTGGATACTTGAAGAACACGAAAAGAAAAGGTTCTTATTGTATCTGATAATTTTTTCATTTTTTGCACATAGAAAGGGAACTTTATTATAATTCTTATCATCGCCCGCCCGATCAATTTTCGTTTAAATATATAAATGTATATCTAGTTGGAATCTTGCCTGAAATGTCTATGTTTACTTAATTGTCAATATTATTTTAGAATCACATTTTGACTCAGCTTTATCGATTTGGACCCTTTGAATCTCCACTCTTAAAGTGAAATCTTGTCAAATGCAGGTTTCGGTTTTCAGTGACTTAGTATTGACATATTCAATGTCATCGAAGTGTCACTCTTGCTACCTTGCTGCTTTTAATATTGAGATAATTGATGAGATTTTTAAGTGTCTGGCGATCTACCGGTAAGTGATTATGCAAATCTGCATAGAAATTGTGCAGCCGACATTTCCAGTTACGTACAATGTATGCAAGACTGCATAGAGGTGAGAGCCGCATATCTAATTTTGTTTTCCATATACATTGAATGCGTTTTGATCCTCGCTAGTCAGTTTGCCGTCGTACTCTTATCATGATCATGAAAGGTCGAAACGTGTTAGTGCGTTGCGACTGGCGGTAGTTTTGTTATGTTGTTCGATGACTGGTTAAATACAATGGGATTGGTGTTTAACTCAAGCTCGCAAACTTGATTTAAAGAATTGTTACCACCACCCGCGCAATCAATTGTTTAATTGATAACTATATATATATATATATATATATATATATATATATATATATATTTGTGTGGCGAAAGCTACAAACAGCTAATGTTCGTGACTGCATAGAAATTGTGCAGCCGACATTTCCAGTCAAATACCATGTGCGCTGTACTACTAGAGGTGAGAGCCGCATATTTGATTTTGTTTTCCATTTATATATGCAATGCGGTTTGACCCTCACTAGTCAGTTTCCCGTCGTACTCCGATGAGGATCATGGAGGTTCGAAACGTCGTCAGTGCGTTGCGACTGGCGGTAGTTTTGTTATGCTGTTCGACGACTGATTAAATACAATGGGATTGGTGTTTACTTCAAGCTCGCAAACTTGATTTATAGAATTGTAACCACCACCCACCCAATAAATTATTGTTTAATGATACATAACCATTTTTTAGGGTACGAGTGAATACGATTCTTTAAAAATAATTAGTAGATTCTTAAATCCAGGTTTTGTGGCCTTAAAATAAACTTTTGTTGTATTATTTAAAATAGATATTAAGAATAGTCATTCTATTGCCAGTTACTTGGGCTAGAGTGCTCAAATCTTCCTCAGTCTTTATCGGTGCATGGGGAAAATATCAGGTTGGTAAAATTGAGCTAGACCGGGCTTTATTTCAATGCTTCTTTCAACTCGTTATTACAATAAATTTGTGTTTGCCAAGAACTTGTGCGAAACTAACAAGCCCATTTTTGGCTGCTTATTTGACTGACACTTGGCAGAAACTTAGTCAAACTTTCCTAGCATAGCGTTCCACTTACGATTGCGCTAACAATCTATTGTAGTCAAGAAGGACCTAACAGATGCATATCCTTTCGTGAAATCTCGTAGAAGTGTATTGTTAGTTTTATGCGAAAAATTACTATCCAATTATATCTGTGCTATGCCCATTTTTTTCTGAACCAACGTTATTATCGTATTATTGCAATCTTTTTAGGTATACGCATGGCAGTCTACGGTTACGTTCTTGTCGTTTTGCTGATGAATCTTTATATAGACGCCAAGCAATGCAGACTTGTGCAGAGTATAGTACGAGTACAATCATGACAGGTTCTGGTAATACCACAACTACCAACAGCAACGTTGGGTCCGGAATACCTGCTGTAAATGCAACTGGAGGTAACAACAGTATAGGTATCAACTCTGGTTCTGCACTAGGATGTTTTAATGTGGCTAATATGAACGTACCGTTTGTTGGTGTTAATAACAGTAGTGGAGCACCTATTAACTCAACCTGTGTTGCAAACGGAGGCGTTAATACTGTATTCTCTGGGCAAAATGTTGGCTCTAGTTCATTAGTCGGGCTGTCGAATCAAAACGCAGTTGCTACGAATTTACAACAGGTATGAAGTTCAAGTATTTAGAACATATAAAGTACATAAAAATGTTAACAAGTTGATATTAGATTTAATAAATGTGAGGATAAATTTTACCACCAGTGCAATATTTATAATTAAAACTTGTAGTTACTTTTTATTGGTAATTATTACTCATGTTTTCATTTCGTATTATGACTGGGCGGTCTTAATTTTTCTCTACAACCCATATAAAGCTGAATAGTTTTAGTACTCTGATGTTACGTCTCTATGATAATAATTAGGTAATTTTTTTCTTTAGATTATTTTTCATTTAAGGAAAACAGAGACTACCGGTATCAGAGACAGATGGTCAACAGCGGTTGCAGATGTTCTCTTTTCCGTGGACATAAATGTAGACCGGAAATTTTCTCAGTAATACAGCCATTAGAAATTACGGCTTGACTGGCGGGCACTTAATTATAGATGGCGTAGCTGATCCCAGAACTGGTTTGTTTTGTGAGAAGTACGTCAACTCAGATCATGTACTTATCTGCTGGAGATTTGCAGAAAATTAGGTCGTAAAACAAAATAGGAATAAAACTCAAATAAATATCAATTTGAACAGTCGTTTTCAAAACAGAAATTTTGCAGCCGACATTTACAGTCAAGTTCAATGTATGCGAGACTGCTAGAGGTGAGAGCCGCATATCTAAATTTGATTTCCATATATATTCAATGCGGTTTGATCCTCGATAGTCAGTTTGCCGTCGTACTCTGATGATGATCATGGAAGGTCGAAACGCGTCAGTGCGTTGCGGCTGGCGGTAGTTTTGTTATGTTGTTCGACGACTGGTTAAATACAATGGGATTGGTGTTTACTTCAAGCTCGCAAACTTGATTTAAAGAATTGTTACCACCACCCGCGCAATCAATTATTGTTAAATTGTATTGCCTATATATGTATATGTGGCGAAAGCTGCAAACAGTTAATGTTCGTGACTGCATAGAAATTGTGCAGCCGACATTTCCAGTCAAGTTCAATGTATGCGAGACTGCTAGAGGTGAGAGCCGCATATCTAAATTTGATTTCCATATATATTCAATGCGGTTTGATCCTCAATAGTCAGTTTGCCGTCGTACTCTGATGATGATCATGGAAGGTCGAAACGCGTCAGTGCGTTGCGGTTGGCGGTAGTTCTGTTATGTTGTTCGACGACTGGTTAAATACAATGGGATTGGTGTTTACTTCAAGCTCGCAAACTTGATTTAAAGAATATTTAAATATTCTCTAAAATCGATAAAATTCGAGGAAGGCAAAAGTTTGCAAACGATTGTCTGGAGCAACAATCAGAGCTCGAAGTACAACATGCAATGGTTTCTCCTAAACAATGCAGAAATGCAGGCTCCGGTGATCTGTTTTCGATTTTATTTGTGGATTGTTGCGAAATAATTTGTAAGGCGTTGACTGATCGTTTTCGTACTTTATCGAATGAGAAGTTCGGGCTTGTTGCTTGTAGGATTTCGACCAAAAAAGGTTATCTTAATTCGTCTGCGGGTTATTTGTTTTGATTATTTTACGTCGTCTAAGTGCTTCGCATGAGATAATTTCTTGAAGTGCGATATTTATTTTGCGTGCCAGAATGATGGACTCTTTGGTTTCCGACTTATCCTGTTCAGCATCTTATGTTTACGATGTTATTATGTGGGTCACTACTGAACACCAACGTATTTGGCTGCAGATAATCTCCAAAGCCATAGAATGGCGATTTCATTTTAATCCAGAAAATTGTCAGATAGGTCGGCAAGTGTAGTTCCTAGGTCTTTATGTCAGCGGAGGGATGTTTGATATTAGATTAGAATGTGAAGTCTATCAAGGACTATCCAGTGTCCACTACTAGGAAACAATTGCGGCGGTTTATTGGTATAGTTAATTTTTATAGACTTTATCTCGAAGGAATGGCATTTAATTAACTACCCTTGTCTAAGTTGACTAGTGACAAGATTTCGCTTCGTTGGATGTAGGGGAGTTAGTAAGCGTTTATCTTTTGTATACAGAAACTAATAGACGGTAGGTAGTATATCATTTGTTACAGACGCATCAGATTTTAGCATAGAAGCAGCGTTATAAGTAGACGGCCGTCCGACGCAATGTATAAGTCGCAGACTCACTAAGTCGGTGCAAAATTATATCGTCACAGAAAAGGAATTACTGGCCGTACAATCGGCACTACGAAAGTTTAGGTATTTTTTCATCGGTGAACATTTGCAATCATTGGGTATTAAGAAAAAGCACACAGAGCCATTAAAGAGCACCAGTATAACGATTTTACAAAACATAGAGCCGGTATCGAGAACGAGGCAATCAATGCGCTCTACAGAATTTACACTGTGTGAATTTCGCCACATCAAATTCTGAAGGACAGGGGCATAACGCCACATGACTGAATATGTTCAATCAGTTAAAAAACGGCAAAGTGGTGTCCGCATAATATAAAGCGTTGAGTCTGCAAAACGACCTAGTTGTTTGAAAAGAAAGACAAACAGTGAAATGGTTTATGCCGGAGTCTATACGAACAGAATTGATTTCTTTATGGCATGAATTTTTGAGATATTTCAACACCGTTCGCCTCGCTGAACTATTGCAGTCGCTATTATACTAGCCTGACATGCCAAAAGAAATTTGTAGCTATTGCCAGCGGTTCACTACGCATTGTAAACCACAAAAAAGAGGATAGGTTACCCCGATTTATTTCAAAGCCACTGCACGGAACCAATTACTGCATATTGACCTGGTAGGTCCACTGCCAGTTTCTCGTGACGGGGTAGCCTGTGTTTTACCATAGTCGATAGGTTTACCAGGTGGGTCGAGTTTGTATCACTGAAGAAAATCACGAAAGCGAAGATAATGTACTTAGAAGGCCGATGGCTCAGTCGATTTAGTGCACCACGAGTTATTGTTACCGACCTGGGTGCACAGTTCGAGTCGAGATAATTTAACCAGTGATGCAAGGACCCTGACATAAAACATTCACGCACAGTCTCTTACCACCCGTGGACCATCGCGACGGCTAAGCGAGCACATCGGACAATGAAAGTGGCATTGCGATGTTGATCTCACGAGACCATGGGATCCTGAAGAAACAAATTACATTTGGTCTAACGGACAATGCTATTTACAGTATCAACAACTACAGGATTTGCTCCAACAGTCATGGTCTTTGGCGGGCATATTAGACTGCCAGGTGAACCCGTAATTCCTGGATCCCATGCGCGCTGCATCATATCGGATATTAAGAAGCGCTTTAAACTGCTAACTAAATATTTGGGTGCCACACAGTGACAATCATACGCAAGACGACCTACATACACTCGCCTAAGGGTCGGCGACTATGTCATGGATGTGAAGATCGAGCTCAAGGCACTTCAGGCTGTCAATGATGGTCCGTATCTTGTGGAGAGTGTGGACGCAGAGAAAAAAACGGTTTTCATTAACATATCCGACGGACGGAATGTAAGTTCCTTCGTATCTAGAATATCAGTCTACGCCGTTATTTACTTGGCGCAACATGCGAGAACCTCTGCGAAAACTTTCTTCCGTATCTGGCCAATGTTGGAGCAGTGACATTTTTGGACATCGAAGTTAATCGCTAAATGCCTATGAATAAGCTTAACGGGTTTTTAAGTAGCAGTACTGGAATTTCGCATTCTAAAAGGCTCGCTAGTGTGCGTAACAGTCATAAATGACCATTATCAGATACTTAACGATGGTGAATTTCTGATATCGCTGATATAAGAATATTTGTGTTCTCATTCGTTTCGATATCTTGCCTTCATTGGCGTGATTCGCCTACGGCTTTTCTAGAATTATTTTGTGGATAATGACTAAAAACAGAATTTAAGTCGTCACAGAACAGGCGAATATAACAGTATTCCGTTTAAGTAGTGCTATTCTCTTTTGAACGGACATGCAAACAGTTAGCTAGTCCTGATTGTTCCAAGTTATCGTTTATATGTTTTGGAGAATTTACTGTTTCGAAAGTTTATAATATCGAAATGCAGACAGATACGAGAAGCGTTTTGATCAATTACAGAATTACTGCATAGTTATCTTTTGCTCGTGATTTGTTCTTGCTTATAGGGAAATAAGCTCCATTATTGAACGAGAACATTTCTGTTGTTTCAACTTCAATATGTTGCAAATTCTTCATGTTGCTGGAAACTGTCGATCATGTAAATCAACAGTTGGACTGACAATACTCCGCAAAAACCGTATTCCAACGTTGAATACTAGCAACGCCATTTTTAGTTATTTTGTTTGGCCTCGTTGATATGTCCGTGTACTGCAGCGCACAAGGACTATTTCGCTTCATTTAGTTATATATGGAACCTGGACCGAAGTTTAACAAACTTTGAGATTTTGAAGTATTGACTATTGTCATTCATTCAAATGAGTACGAGCAGTCCAGTATCTGAAGCATAGTTTTTTGAACTTGTCACTTCTATTATTGTTAGAAGAATTTGTAAGATGTTATGGGCACGTTTTGACCGGAGAAATGGTGTGTGGACCAAATTCATGCATTCTAGAGCTGCAACACTGGTATTCACGGCTCACGATCGTTGCTTTTCTTATTTACATTAGTTCCTATTAATTGACTAAAATTCATGAATTGCACGCATATGTCTGCAAGATTACACCCATAAATTTTGTGTTTCTCAGTTGATTTTGAGTCATGTCCGTTCTTTGCAATACTTCGACAGCATGCTCCTTATTCAAATTTCCAATTCATGAGGTACAAAATGGAAAGGAAATATGACTTATTTACATCAAGCTGATTTAGATTTAAGAGGAATTTCTATACGTTTATCTATACTGTCGGCGTATTTTAGAGTACTTTTCTAGCATTCTTTTTTACTTATCATCTGATGTTAATCCCAACATTTATCTACGATGGACCGCAACTTTGATTATAATAAAATTACTTGTCTTTTTATCTGGTCAATATTTCTAATTGTATTATGTAGGAGAACCGCAGGCTACTATTACACCAGCTTTATAACAGTTAAATATGCAATCTTATTTATATTTTCATATTTTCATACTTCCCAAACAAGCAGTTGCCGAACCTGTTTCTTATGGT
Organism: Eudiplozoon nipponicum; assembly: GCA_029291075.1. NCBI lineage: Eukaryota > Metazoa > Platyhelminthes > Monogenea > Mazocraeidea > Diplozoidae > Eudiplozoon > Eudiplozoon nipponicum. The sequence continues at coordinate 32,948 of JAQBSW010007473.1, read as the reverse complement.
ATCGCTTCGGCATACGTCCTGCCTTTTGATTCGTTTGGAGTCACCAGCTTCTACCTTTTTCGTGCTAAACCAACCGCAAACATCGAGCTGTGATGATGGGTGTTGTTGTTACCAATCCAATAATAACGGTGTTAGTTCAAGCTTTATAAAATGCGCCGCCTCTAATGTCATCGGCCAATTTGGTGCTTGTTGTGACTGCAAAAACAGTTGTTACCATGAGAACGATGTTGTGAAGGAGAAGGGTGATGTCAATATAACCGCACCTAAATTGGTTTCTGGCCAATGCTGTTTAGCCTATCATCATTCATGTTCTAATTGTCATCGTTGTGTCTGCTCTGGCTCTTATTCAAGTTCTATTAGGCCTACAGCAGGCAAAGGCCACTCACCCCACTGTAAGAACAATCTTAATGAGTTTTCAAATTCCGCTTCGTCTGATAGTGCTAATATTAATGCTGCAAATGGGCCGAACTTAGAAGACATAAAATGCTTAGGAGCTGAAATTGATAATGACCACGGCTTAGAGCGGAGCGCTGAAGATAGTAGAGGTGTGTCTATATCAACTTTAAAAGTGGATTTGTTAGATGACATCGCAAATCGAGGATGGGATAACCAGAATCGATCTTCCAAGCCTCACCAATGCAAGTGCCATTGCCAATGCCAGTGTGACGAGACTATCAACTGTGTACAGAATCAGCAAGCTTGTCTGGTGAAGTCGCCTGGCACGGTCGGTACGTTTCGATCTGGCTTTTATAGCATTTTTGTAAATATATATATTCGGCAGCTTGCGTATATAACTTTGCTCATTCAGTATTAGAACTTTACATAATGGTAAAACAGCGCTATAGATATGGCTACACTTAGGGGTTTCCCAATTTTAATAAAAAAACACAAATTACAACAAAATGATGCAACCGCAGCAACAAAATATATAGGTATGTGCATGCTAATACACACAAGTATATATATATATATATATATATATATATATATATATATATATATATATATATATATATATATATATATAACCCGTGGCGATCAAAATGTCATGCTTGTTGATGTTTAAAGCTAGATAGTCGTATTGGTTATGAGGACATAGATTTGGTCAGGATTAACGTGATACGACCATCCCACTTAATATGTCTCGGGTGTGGTTTTACGGCAAAATTGATTCATTGTGTTAGATTGTTAGTGGTGGAATAAGAGCAAGTGCTTCTCTGTTCTGATAGTTGATATCGTAATAATCGTGCTCTTATGCAAGAGTTCCGGAGATTGATGGTAGGAAGGTGATTGGTGATGATATCTCTGTTTTACGCGGAGTATTTCCAGCCATCTTTGCTGACCATCATTTAACTTTCAAACCAAATAATAGTTTTTCTTGTGCGGGACAATTGATAGCACTCGTAGGTCGGTAAAATCTTGAATGTTGTACATTTTCAGGTGCTCCGATTATTGGCCTTCCATCAGTTGCTTGTCTGAAAATGACGTTGGAGCAAGATTTTCCACTCTTTTTGTTCCTATATTTCGAGACCTAATTTCTAGTCTCATCTTCAGGGTTGACACAATACGCACAGGGAAAAACAACTTTGGCAATAATCGGAGCACCTGGAAATGTACAAAATTCAAGATTTTACCAACCTACGAGTGCTGTCAATTGTCCCGCACAAGAAAAATGCGGTCAAATCCACAACAAGAAGGACAGCACTGAGAAAAATGATTCAACATTCAAAATAATAGTTTATCTATTGGCTATTGAATTTTGAAGATCCTTGTCTTGCGAGCTTTTCGATTTTATAAGGCTGGTTTTCAATTTTTTACACAACTCAACACGTGACATCTGCTATGCAACTATGAAAAAATTTCGCACCTGCCCGTAAACTTTGCAAGGAGTTTACTGTCAGCCCTATAAAGGATGAGTATTACAATTCTCATCATTTTTGAATAAGCAGCGAATAGTAGCAATTTAGAATTGTATGATCAGTACCGACGTGTTAGACTTAGCCCGGTATTGTGGTTTCAGTCCTATGCTGCATCCATATTGTCAATTTTATTCTCCGAAGAGTTCTATAAGTCTTAGTGATTTTTTGTAGGGGAAATGTGTTGTTTTCTGATATCATCATCTAGCACAGAAATCATTAGTAACTAATATTTTACTATCATATAATTATATGAAAAATAAAAATTTAGACATTAATAAAATAACATAGTTTAGGTACTTAAAAATCATAAATGCAATATTGTTTACCCTCTCGAATTAATGGCCCACTGCTACACAAACATCTGAAAACTGACGTTCAAGAGGGTTGGCGATGGCAAAATGCAAAACCACAAAGTTAATGATAACATCAACTATTTGAAGTGTGTTGAACTTTTATATTCATAATTTTTAATAAGTATTAGAATTGTTATTATTACGCCACTTGTTACATAAAAATGTGATTGTTCTTTAGGGAAAATTGGAAAGTTTGATTTGAAGCTAAAATTGGCTGTGACAACATTTGTTTAACAGAAAGTGGCGCGGTAGAATGAAAGCTGAGCATGCTTCCAGCACATTAGATATTTTCGATATTTCTTTTGGTTGTTTTCATATTCTTTTTTGTATTTATTGCGAATGATGTAATGTTTTAATTTTTACTTCTCAGTGTCTTGCCACATACTTAAAAGAGGCAAGGGCTAACCAAAATAAGTTGGTATATAACTTAAGTAAGTTTCGTGTAGAGTGCGGCAGGGTGGCGTAGTGGATGAATGCAGAGCTCAAGCAACTGCTTCTTTTCAATCCCCGATTACGGAAATTCTGGCAAGTCCATGGTGAGATCTCAATAACGACTCAACTTACTCTATCTGCGTTTCGACTCACGCAGGCTGAATTCCAGTTTTCTTGTTTCGTGAATATTATTCGGCAGCCGTTGCGGCCGCCTTCTTCAGTGTATCCATTATCAGAAGTTTTACAAAACAAAATGAAGCAAGCGCGATATTTCTCTAGCCATATAATTTATAATACATACTGACCGCTCACTAGGAATGAACGACCTCGCGTTCATTTGAAGATAACACATAGTTCTGAATTTGGACGATGAAATCATACCTCATTTCCAGTGGTTAATATAAACGATACTTCAGAAGAGAGGGACGAATCCGCGCACATCCAATAGGAAGACAACCTCGGTGCGTACTTAAAAATGATAATAAATCGGATCTTTGCGAAACTGATAGCGCATAGCAACAACCTGCGAACCCAAATCGCGGATATTCAACATTTGAAGCTCGCACTGCGCAACCATTCAAGAAATAAGTAACGACTTTAATATGTCGAATTAGAGACTAAATTTAAAAAAATACTTTTGGCTAGTATTCCGTCTTCATATAATTGTTCAGAAAAGAATTCAAATGGTGTATTTGAAAAAGCACACAATTTCCTCCTCACATCGAATACACAAATAACGATACTAAACATGAGAGTTATGCTACGTCTCTATTTAACGAGACGTCATCGAATTATCACGAAGTAGAATAGGTTATTAGCTTCTCGGTAACAACTTGTCTAGACACTCTCCAACATAAAGCAGAATGATAATTGCAATGACATTAATGCACGATGTCTACGCGGCCTCATCAACGATATCCCAACTGGTCCCACATTTTAGCGAACGAAGTCCGATGAATCAAGACGCGTTTCATAAAATAGCCGACTGGCCCCATAGTCTTACTTCTAGAGCGTAGGCTACTTCGCTCCTGTCGATGGTACTATGAACTACCTCGTTTTCGTGGTATAGAATTGAACCGTTATTATAATTTACCGATTTAAATTTGGTACATATTGAAATGGAATATAGTTTCCAGAGTGGTTTGCATAATGCTTTAGAGGAAGCTGAAGCAAGGCTAATCATCACCATCATGCCCAGCCATACAGAAGTCAAAAGTGACCAATGTTTCACTGTCATATAACCATAAAAAGTCAAAATATAAATAACAACAGAAACAGTATTTTGGACAAATTTGTGAAATTTACGAGAGAGAGAGACAGAGACGGGGAGAGAGAGCCTTGTTACTATGAGTGCATTTATCAGGATAGCTCACAGAAATGAGGCAAACTAAACCTCTCCACGACAACATTAGGGCCAAATTAGCATTCGGGAAAGGCAGCATCAGCAAGGCTAATAAGTCAGTATATTTTGGTAGAAACCGATAAGTCTATCAAAAATCCTCGACAGACGAGTTTAGTGACAGCTGACAGCAGGCAGCAGGGCGTTATTCATCTGTCTTTGGCCTATAATAAAATTTTATTTAGCACAATTACTGGTTATCATAAGCTCGTCTTTCCTTTTTGAAATTACAGCAACAGAGGCGTTGTATTCATTATCGGAAAACCAAGCCTGGCCGAGCTATATTTTAAAATGTTGTGTTGACCTCAGCAATGACTAACATATTTATGCGAGGTGTAAACTATAAATCATCCATGTCAAACGCCCCCTATAACTAGTGGTTCGATGATTCATTATAACTGGCTCGAAGTAACTCATCATCATATATTGCGCAACACAATCGGAAGCGGTTGAGTAATCTTGATCTGCCTACTACTCATCGTCTGTTATTTATCTGCAGATAAAAATAGTTTGCAAATATGTAAAACATTTATACACGTATAAATTTGAAAACGTCGTACAGAAACGCTTTCATTCCATAGTTTCAACTGGTTTATTGGAGAAGTAGAATACATCATTTAATTTCATTCAAAAAGAAAACAGGGTCCACAAAAGTAGTATCAAAAAGCTTTATATATTAGTCAAGAAATTTCTAATTGAAGAAAGAAATAAACACAGTTTAGCATGGAGCATTGAAAACTGTGGTATTGCCAGTGTGTGAAAAATTCTTTATTTGCACTATCATGTGCAGCGGCTATTAATTGTAATATCCACCAAATGGAGGAGCATGCTCACACTCCTAGTCTTTATTAAAATAAAAAAGTCGTTTTGTATGCATTTCCTATTTTTCACATCGCAGAGTTTAGTTGCAGATACACGTGCGGCACCAATCTTGTTTTGCATACACGAAGTTGGTATATTCTCCAATTAGCGTAAATTAAATCTTATCTTACATCTGTCTAAATATAATATTTTATATCTAACATTTCCAATTTTAGATAAGAATAGATGGAAATGGAAGTAGAATTTTGCCTTTTACACTAGGTAGATGAGGTTTGGTAGTGGATATTATCAAAGTTAATTACCAAATATGTGAACGCTAACGCGGAATTCATATATTTAATGCGTGTCATTGCTTGTTCAAATTTATATTTTTGGTGACTGCAACGTTTTCTTAAATATTGTACATTATGCACAGCCATACAAAAGCCAAAAGTGACTAATATTTAACTTTAATATAACCATAAGAATCGTGAAAGACTGTAAAAGAACACTAGGTCGTCCATTCCTAGTGAATATATTGTACAAATATTCACAACTGCTTTTATTCTCACAGTATGTGTATACTTATCTATAAAATGTTGTCTGTAACAGCTAATGATAAGGATATTACACACCACAAATTTCAACCTGCAAGTAGTCATGCGAGCAAATATATGATGTCATATTGTAAAATGTCTTAACCGTTCCTTTTTCCATTTTGATAGGCAGTAGCTTTTGTAAAGTAAATATTATGCTGCCCATGTTTTCTTGTTGAAGGCATCTGCACAGTATGACGTATTTTTTATGTTTGAGCAATACCACATTAGGGTTAAACTATCACTTTCGTTTTCAGTGTAAAATTAGCGTATGAACGCCGTTTATTTAATTTTTAAGCAGTTTTCAAAGACCAAAATTCATCTTTTGTTCACCAGGTTAGGTTGGTGATTATATCAAACTAGCATATGTGATTTAAAGCATTATCTACATAATGTTTGTATAGTTTCAGTCCACTCAATATTTCAGTTATTTTGTTCCAACATGCGCCTAAAAATGCCATAACAGGAGCCGCAGGTGAACCCACCTTAGACTGTTTTTTTATGTTTGTTTAGTTTGGCATTACAAAAGAACTAAAACATCTGAACAAAACGAAGAAAGTAATCTTTAAAATTGCGCTTCGCTTAGTTTAAAATTTTGGAACTTCTGGAAATACTGAATCATAAGCTCAACATTTATTGATTTGTAAAGTTTAATTTGTCTAGCTTTTCAACAGATTAAAAATAATCTTCCATTCTGTAATAAGATAAGCGATTTCTTACCGACTTGGAACAAAGGTCTGCAAAAAAAGTAACCTAGACTGGATTCTTTGTCTAAGATGCACAAATGTGGTAATAAGATGTTTTTTACTATTTATGTGCGCATTTTTCTATTAAACAAAATTAGTAACTCTATTCTATTCCTCTGTTAAATTACTTGATTAGATGGTACGAAAGCGATTGTGTGCAATATATTTTTTAAAACTCATGCCCAGGAATACATATTTTACGTGTTTGAAATTAAGTCAGGCAAGCATTGTCGCTAAATGCACTATGACATAGAGCAAACTAATTACACAATAATTGGCAGAAGTTCTAGAGGCACCTCTTTGTGTATGAACACAAAAACGTTAATTTTCCAGAAGCCTTCATTCTACCCTTCATAATATTCATTGTTCGTCACCTCGTCAAAAGTCGAATTTTGTATGTCCATACCTTAACCAGATGCGTTTGGCGAGCTTTGCTCAACAAACTAAAGCTGCTGGCTTTCCATTGGTTTAATTATAACTGGTTCTATGTTAGATCTGCGCATACACTGAAGAGTTTGTTACACTCCGATACTGCTCCAAACTCATAATAATTAAGCCATTATTTGTCTGCAGTCCTTTCTTTCGAAAATGTAACACTATTTGTGAAGCTGAAGATCTATAGGCCATCTGTTAGCTTCACAGTAAATGCCGAGTGCTGAAGAATTTAAGCGTTAGTAGCTAAAAAGTCCTGAGAATTTATATTCAGTAGAAAAGCCGAGGCTTGCTTAAGATTTTTTTCATTATTTCGAATGCTGTTAGGAATACTATTATCTGTATTTGTTGGTGACCTAGATAAACGGGACATCCTTAAAGTTTTATGCACAATTGTATTCGTTAGTGTACGAGTATTCTAGCGGAATACGTGGGGCTACATGGAGTGGATACTGTTGCCTAAAAATCGGGGTAACCAAACTAGGCATTCTTTGCAGCACTGTTTAGCAGGAAAACAACTGTACCTGGTGGTACTTGGGAATAAATGATTTCTGTTGTCAACTATGCTTGAAGAAATTTTTGTTTCTAAGAGACAAGTACAATGTGTACAGCACTTGTTCAATTCACCAGGCGTAAAAGTTTGACTAGCATGGGCGACTTAGTGCTCTTTTATAATCCACATATAATCACGAATAACTTATGGTTATATGGCAGTGAAATATTAGTCACTTTTGGCTTTTGTTTGTCTGTGTATGATGACGATGAGCTTGCAGCACACAAATCAAAAGTGGCTACTGAAAATCAGTTGTTCTTATTTCGGTGTTACTTCGGCTCCATTAATAATTAGGTAACGTCATCAGTTGTATTTTCAGTATAAACCCAGGAAATCGTCATGGTCTTTTTTTTACTTCTTCCAACCGAACTGAAGCCCGTTAGGAACTCAATTATTTCTGATTTAAAGCTTTTAGTTGGCATCGTCTATATTTACTTTTCTGCTATTATATGATCATATTTGTCTTTCCCGGAATCACATAAAGAAATTAACACCTGGGAGGTCCAGATTTATGGCTTATCTGCGTTCTCCTGTTTCGCCTATCTAACACGAAAAATTTAGGAAATAGAGCTACGCTTTATATTTTGCGTCGCGGCTAATAATATATTGAATCATTATTAGCTGTATTCATGATTGGATGAAAGCTGTAAAGAAATACCAATTTACTCATACTGAGTTGGAATGTGTCGTTGGATTCAGTTATATTGGCCCACTATACATGGATCAGGTGCAACATTCACCTAATAGGTTCATTTAAACTCGTTTTCTTAAATGTTCCGCCATTCCAGGCTAGCAATCTTCCAAGAATATTTTTTTCAAATATGCCAGAAAATCATACACAGTTTTTCCTATTATTGCAAGTAATCACGCCACGTTCCTGCGAAGAACTAGACTTTTGTTGCTATATGATCTTGGAGTCGCTTAAAGTGGTAGAAAATGAACCTAAAACTGCTTTGCGGCTGCGACAACCCTATGGATCGGTCAATAAACCAATATCTTCCAAAAAGCTGCAATTTGTACAGGACCATATAGACCAAATGCCTATGAAGTTCATAGCTATTTTAATTAATGAGATTATTTCTACCATAAGCACAAAAATAATATTTTCTTAAATTTCAAAATATATTTCAATAAAAACAACAATACCAAGTCTTAAAAGTTGATAGATATCATTCGATGTGTGTGAACTAACTAGAAATTAAGACATTGATGCTGGTCGTGATATTTACGAAATCGAAAATATCTGCACTACACAATCTCATGGATGCACGCATGCCATATATATATATATATATATATATATATATATATAAATAAATATATATATATATATATATATATATATATATATATATATAAGTCGTTAATGGTTATATGCGGACTGTAAAAATGCACTATGTGGCCAAGTCCTAGTTAGGATGGTTTGTATTCGGAGTTTTTTTTCTTAGGTAGTCTGCCAACCACGGCTGATGAGCAGTAACCGCCCAGGTGCCAGTGGCCAAAGTTTCCTTCAGCAGCCGAAACTTGCCCTTCGCGTCTGACACGCTTTCTCCCATTTCGTAAAACATTTAACAAGAAGTTACTCGAGGCTTCACATGAAATGCGATGATGGCTGTGTCAGTTTAGACCCGGCAAGGTTCGTGCTACCATTCCTGTACTGATTAGCTTGTGCCCGCCGATCGTCAGGACGGAATTTCTATGACTACAGGCCAAAGGTATTATTGACTACCGTGCTCAGTATCTGTTTCATGATGGTCTAAAATGTATTAAGTTGCAAACGGATTAAGATTTTTGTGGTTGTAGAAACAGTTTTCGCTTATGAATCTTTGTTCTCGGGTGATGCAGTGGATAAATAACGGGACAACAAAATGAAATGTTCCATGATCGCGGAAATTCTGACATTTACTTTATGCGTGCTCAGTATGAACGAAATTGGATTTTATTCAAAGTGAATCCTACAACCCATCCATTGTATGATCGAAGCACTGCATTGCGTTTAATTTTTATTGTTGTGGGTCATACCTGATTTTTATCATAACCGTAAATACAGCAGCTGACATGGTTGCTCTTCATAGAAATATTGGCAGTTTAAATTTGGATTTTGTATGCAGATTTAATATTCCTATTCGCTAAATTATTACTTTCTTTATTTGTTTGTTTTAATTTACTCAGTCTAAATATTCTGTACGTAGCGAAGTTTTTATTTAACAATTTTGGTGTTATGTGTTGTCGTTTTTGCTATTAAGTTGATTTTGGTAAATACGGCATTGCCATACACCGTTTTATAACCTGTCGAAGCAAAGCATGTTAACTGTTTCCTCTGCAGACATGTATTGATGTTTCTTTCCTCCGCAGTATCAAGAATAACTAGTGATGTATTCTAGCAAAATATTGAATATTCCATTATTATTTGATCCCTATTATTTGTTATTTAATCTGTATTCAACTTTAAATTGTACATTTTTTTCTCAATAGAATTACATCTAAATATAATAATTTATCTGCTTCAAAATACCTTATTTTCCTAAATGCGTTTGACATGAACATCTGTTGTTTTGTGCTTGGTTAATTTCATAAAGCGCATGAGCAGTGTCCTGTAATGTCTCACAGTCGGCTTTCACGTGAGAACGTGCCACAAGAACAGGCGAGTCGTGTCACTGCTGCTTTAGACAGACATTCATTACAACCAAACGCACCTGTTCGGCACTGGTTTGATTATTTGGCGCGATATTTGAGCATGATGCCTCAGAATGGACCAAAGTTACCTTTAGCACCAGGTACTACATTATATATATATATATCATAATAACTTCGAGTCCACTATTGTAATTCTACTTTCGGCTCCGTAAAATCGATCAGCTAAAAGTTAAACACTTGATACCTACGAATAATATTTATCATATGTGCTTTAATTGCCCGATTGCGTCATCTTTCGTTTAATCCTACAAAATTGACGCATTTTTTGCTAGTTTATATTGAAGAATTAATGCTCCCAATGAGCTGCATTAGAATCCTAGAATTCCGTAGCTCATTTCTCGCCTTCTTTCTTAGTTGCTTTTGTAAGTTCATTAAGGATCTGTGTGTGAAGTAGAAGGCATCATGACATGAAATATTATGCAATTTTTAGAATTAAGATGTAAATCATTTATTTTTTATTTTAGCGGTTAGATTATGTGTACGTCGGAAAGCAAAAAAGCAAAAAAAAATTTTTCCATTGATGGATGGATGAATCTTAAGCAATGCTGAGGGTATATTTATACAATTATTTCCGAAACCTTTCAAAACTGTATAATCCTTTCTCACTGATTTAATTATATTTCAGTTATTGAGATGGCATATTTAAATATCACATAATCAATTAGCTAGCTTTATTTATAATAGGGATAGTACTGATAGGGGATTTGTACCATTTATTTTACCTAATTTTGGATATTACCACGTTAACTATAGTATCGCATATACCTATTTACACTTTTCCCATGTGATATCTGCTAAGTAATTTTCGGAATCCATCTATTCAGAGAATGTCCCGTTTGTTTAGTTGATTTAAATATTCATTATGTTAATTTTTTAACACATACAAATTATACGGAATTTTTGTTCTTTTTATTAATTGGGTTCTCGCCTAATGCTTGCATATATTTTTATACTTGCGCATAGACAAAGCCAATGCTTCAGGAGATCCTTTAGTATCCAACAAAGCCAATAAAACAGCGGTTTCAGATTCATTATTAAACGTTGTTGATTCGCCTATGTGTCAGTCAAATCGTCTTTCGAATGTATGCACTACTTCTACTGCCGCAATAACTCGGTTTCCTCCACGTGTCGGGCTTCGTATTCGACCGGTATTTATGTTCAGAAATGTGGCTCGGTGTGTAGCTCGTTTGACGCGTGAGTCTATGCTTCGTAGACGACGTGAATTGATTGCTACTGGAGATTCACAACCTGAAGAGGTATGTCTGTGTTCTACCATCATCACAAGCATCATAGACAACATTTAATAACTGTTACCTTCCACATTCATGTCAAAAATATTTTTTTAAATAATGCTAATGAAAAATAGCTATAATTAAAAATTTTAAAATGTTATAAGCGAGTAATTTAGGTGGGGAATGATCTAGCTCAGATAGCGAAACTTACCTTGGTATCAAACATAAACCAGAAGATATAGATCTCTACACAACACAATTTAGACCAAATCAACAAAATATGTTATTACTATAAAGGTACTAATTTTCTTGATTTTTATAAAATATGTTAATTAGCATTCACACCTGGGATTATATGTGTTGAATATTTCCAGTTCTTTCATGGTTAGCCTATTTAGAAATATTAGGAAGAAGTAGTACTCTAAGTATAAACTACTCAAACGTTTTTTATTCGCAAGATATTTAAATCTTTGGTTTACCGCTTTTAATCGCCAACGAAAAAATAAAAGTGGAACCAAATTTACATTTCCATACTGACTATCATATCCTCCTTAGCCTATAATAAAATACTTGTCGATACATAAACGTGTACCGAAGTTCATTAAAATATTGTTGTATAATTTGACAGGAGTTGACGAATTAATTATCTGACCCTTGTTTCTTACCGGGTGTTTGCATCCACTGGTTTCAATTTGACTCTGCTGCTGCTTTCGACAGTTTTTGTCAACGGAAAGCACATCCCAAAAAAATTGACAATCATTAAGTCAATTGGTAAATTTAGTTTAAACTGTTTAATTTGTACTTATTTTTAGGCCTTTTAGGAATAACTTTCGTTTTACTGGGTAAGTGTTTGTTATGCATGATTCGGACAGATACCTAGAGGTATAATAGCGGTAGTTCAGCGCGCTCGAACTTATACTATTTGCGATTACATTCATTATTGCGTTGCATTGAACCATAGCTATTCAATAGGCAACTCCAAAGCATAGACCTAAGGAAAATCAGCAACAGTTATTCTGTCTTGTTTGTAAAGAGTTTTCTGCGCTTTATCGTATTAAACTGGTGATGTTTATGATTATAGTTCTGATAAAATTTTAATTCCTAAGAATGTCAGCTGCACTAAACTAGCTTAAACATCGTTGTTAGCAGATGATATCAATGGAGTTCTGTCTAAATATTTTATTACTGTTGCTACTTGCGAATGGATACAGCGAAATGTTTTTTAGCATTTTTTATTTTGGCAATACATTAATTTTTCTTCTAGTTAATGATGAAGGCTTTCAGTGATCTTAAATCCGAATACCAGGCCCCATCCGAATACACGGACGCTGACAATTCAGAAGATCCTTCACACAGTGAGGCCAGTGCCAGCTTCGAGAGGGATGCTTGGGAGCTAATGCGTTCAGTGTTCAAGAATGAGCTGACAAGAAAAGAAGTAAGTCAAATAGAACATCCTGCAATGATAACGTTTTATTATTCAACGAAGAATATTTTAAATGTATTTTTCGATTGTATTTTCTGTGTATTTAGTGATCAAATGAACGAAAGCAGATAATTTGATTACCCTCGTTCCTTGCTTTTATTCCATGGAAGACTTGCTTAAACTTTTACTTCATTGTGCTCCAGATTCTATTTGACACGCTATCGGTTTAAATTACAAGCGGCCCAGTGAAAGCATAGGTGACTTTTGATACATTTTGCACAATTGTATCCGTTTTCAGTGAACGGATGTTGGGATGCAATAGATATTGCCGCATAGAATCATTAATTGAAACACTTCCATAACAACCATTATTATAATAACAGGGTGGCTCAGTGGTTAGAGCACCAGATTCTGAAGCAGACGTGCCCAGGTTCGAGTTCTGCCCACGGCAAAATATGCCCAGTACGTGATGAGTTCCCACTAAGGACGAACCCGGTGTACTAGATGAATTGCCTTTTCTACACTATACAATTCTTAGTTTATACTGACATATTTAGATAATTAATGTGTCAGATGTTTATATCAAGACCGCAACCTTGATTATAATAAAAGGATATGCTAAAGCCTGCATGAACAAAATGTGTAATTTCATATTCACATGTGTTTCATTCTTACTGGTGACTCATCAGTAGGAATTGGCATTAGGATCAATACACATTATATATTTTGTCAAGTATTTTAGTACAGTTGGTGGTATAATCTCCTATACTAAAGTTTATTCAAGCAGTAACGAAGTCAACTTCATAGAAAAATTTTCGGAAATTCTACTTCAAGGCTAACTTGCTATATATAATATGTGCCATACCTGTAAAGTTTACTAGCATAGTGGTTTTTGACATTGGGTAACTTTGACAAAAATTGAGAATAACGACCATTACTAAACAACTGCAAGTCCAGCAAAGCCATGTACTCTTGCCTCGATCAACAATTGTTTTCACTTTCCGCGACACAATTCTGAACTATACTTGACGACAAATGTATGTAATTAATGGATCTGGTGTTTATGTCAATTTCGAAACCTTGATTATAGTAAATGTTATCATCACCCGCGCATCCAATGTTCGTTTAATAGCTGAACAAATTATCGACGCGATAAGGACTAAACTGACGAAATAATTGTTTCTTCTATTTTCATTTTCATTATAGTTGTTTCGTGACACACACATTAGCGATTGCATGCAACTGACTGACAGATTGCCGGCTAAATCCGCTGCGATGCGCACGTGCAAATTATGGTCTATTGGTTCTTACGGCATTTTTATCCGCCATAGAAGGAAACAGGTAAGAGCACTTTTGCCTATCGTAATTTACCATCTTGAATGCTTAAAATGAGTAAACAATAACATTTTCATTTTACACACATTGTGCTTACTTAGTGTAGAACAGTTACTGATGAAATGGCATAACATACGAAATAAAGAACATTTCTCTCAGAATTTAGTGTTGAAAAAAAATGGATTTTAGCATTTATTTTATGTTCATCTGCTTAGTTTGTTTATAGCATCCCAAAATGCGCCGTAAGACTATGTTAAGTCATATAACTTCTTTGCTCATGATTTCGTAGGAATATTGTGGGCCTGTTACAGGTTGGAGCCGAGGCTCATTTACTCATTGTTGTCCAACTTTGTTTAAGTGAATATTGTTAATATTTTGTTGAATCGAAGCTTTGATATTATTTCTGTAAGTTCAGTATGCGAGCTTGACGTAAACGTCAACACTACCTTCAGTCATACGTACTGACGCTTTTCGACCTTCTATGCTCATCATCCGAGCACGACAGCAAACTGACCAGCGAGGGTCAAATCGAAATTCATATATAAGGATATTAAAGTAAGATATGCGACGTTCATCTATAGTAATCTCACATATATTGTACTGAACTGGAAATGTTGGCTGCACAATTTCTATGCAGTCGCGAACATTAACATTTTGACTTCTTTTGCCACACACACACACACACACACACACACATATATATATATATATATATATATATATATATAAAAAATAATAATAATAAAATTATAGTCATTGATGGCGCGGGTAAAATTTTTAAAAATGAAGTTTGCGAGATTGATATAAGCATAAATTACATTGTACTTAGCCAGTTGCATAACAGCTAAACTATCTTCAATCACACGTCCTAACGCGTTTCGACCTACTATGATTATCATCAGTGCACGACGTCAATCTGAGTTGAGTTAACATAAAAGGTAAATGATAAGTGTTGTATTCAACGAGAGACCTTAATGGATTCAGAGTGATATTAATCAAAGGTTATAATAAATAGTAAATTAAGAAAAGTTAATTATTGCTTTCCTGTTTACCTTTACGCTCACAAATAGCTAATCAGAATCTTAATCATTCATGGGCACAAGTTTCCGTTTCCGTAAGCGCCAAATCGGGCCTATTGATTTCTCCACCTCCGTTCCATGCATTACGTTATCTCTAGATTTAATTTAAACTGATTTCCTTATCAGTCTTGTGGAGCTGTATCGACCACACATCGATTTTAGTTGATAGAAATCCCAGTCATTTGCATGTCCCGTTTCCACTATATGACGTGCAAGGTTAATATTTACCTGCAGATTTGTTCCTCCTTACATTAACTGGGCACATGTTTTTACCAACATGATAAGCTTAATCCTTGTGTGAAATTTGATACACGCCACAATTTTCTCCTTTTGGTTAGGAGGTTTAGTGGCCAGGGTAACGGACCCTTTTAAAATCTGTCGTATATTATATTTTGAAGAGCTTTGTTACATTTGCGCAAGTATTAATAAGTGAATTTGTTTCTACTATTGCATACTGTTTTTAATGATTGATTCTAACTTGGTGCGTATTAAGTTCTTCTCTGCGGTTTTCACACTAAATTGTGTCTGGCTATTATTGCGCACTCCATTTTAGAAAATTGCTATGGATCCAATACAAAACGCTGTGTAATAATTCAATTAGACAGCACTGACTGCTTGGTTAATCTAAATCAACATATTTTTGTATTGGTTAAATGATATAATATGCAGCTAAAGGTTCTACGTAGCAGCGTTAAATATTGTCTTCTGTTTGAAAGTCTGGAGTAATATATGTATAATTTTAGTGTGGTTATATGTGGATCGTTCTTTCTACTTAACAAAATTAATTCATGAATCACGTTAGATCCAGGAGCAAATGCTATGTAATAATGCAGCTAGACAACAAAAACTGTTTAGTTGGTCGTCATCACTATGTGTTTATATTAGTTAAAGGGTATAGTATGGAGCCAAGGGTTCTGCATAGCAGCGTTAAATATTGTCTTCCGTTTGAATGGCTTGACAAATATATGTATGTTTTTGGTTTGGTTATATGTGGATCGTTCTTTCTACCTAACAAAATTAATTGTTAAGCACGTTAGACCACTCGTTTGACAAAATTTAATAGCTTAGGGGATAATCTCACTAGGAGCGGTGTTTAGTTGTGCTTTATTCGAACTATCTGGTCTACTAGGAATATATTGTACGGACAGTAAACGTGCTTGAGCCTACGTTGTACATTCGATGTCAAGAAACTGATGATGGAAAAAATTGTGATGGTTCAATAAGGAATGAACACTGGACTGAGCCTACTACCTTCAAGTGTCACAATAGACTGTGGTACATGATTGTGAGCTGTTCTTCAATGGTAATCGGCATTATGCCTCAAGAAAATTGCGTTGTTGACCATTGTTGGATACGCAAGCATTGTCTAATAGAATGAAATCCTTTCTTCATATGAAATTCACTGCCAATCCAATCATTTTTATCTTAATTATAAGTACTTATTTCTTTCTTGTGTGTTGAATTAATTAATTATATGAGTTTTATTGCTTTAATTTATGCCTACTTTGTACACTTTACATGTGTAGCGACAGCATGCCAATCATTTGTTCAATGATTGTTCGAATAGGTCCACAGCGACAACCAAAGAGAATTATGATCGATTGGAACGTGTAGTGCAGCAGCTAATTGAAACGAAAGAATTGAATCCGATCAATAAACCGTTTGCGGTTACAGGAAGGCATCCTAATGCTGACGAAAGTTGTCGAGATACGCTGGAACAGAATACACCCAGCAACATAGCAAGTGCACTTTCTGAAGTAAAACAGGAAGATAGCGAAAAGATTGAAAGCGAAGAGACAGGCTATGTCAAATCAAAGCAAGAAGAAAATGAAAATAAACCGAACGAAAGGAAAGATCAATCACCGGATAACAAACAGTACCATTGCTGCACTGATAGTCAGGCTTTGGCTAACAGACATGTCGCAGAAACGTTTAACGCGTTTAAAAATAACACGGCAGATGGTGAGACAATTGAAAATGAAGAAGCCGGCCAAAGAAAAGGTGTTTCAAGAAAGCGTGAGTCAAAATCGGTGGTACAAATGAGCTTTACTTCTGATGATGAATGCCTGCTGCCTACGAAGCGCAGGAAGCGACTGCTTGTACAACAAGAACCAAAAACAAATGAGGACAGTGATGGCAGTGATCCTGAGGAGATCGAAGGGAAGTGTATTGAAGCAACTGATGTAAATGAAAGGCAGCACACTAAAGAGAATGGCGAACCTAAGTTAGACTGTGAGGTTAGCACAGATCAACTAAGAAAATTACCAGTTTACGATAGCAATAAATCTGTTAGCTACAAAAAGAAACCCGTTAAAGACTAGCATTCATAATAAGACTAGATCTTATAGATCCTCTTGTTTCGTTATAGCATACATTTGGTAATTAACTGAAAATCAGCTCGGCTATGATTTTCGCTGTTTTTAGTTGAAGTATTCTAAATTTGCATTACGTTGCATTTTGTATGTCTTCAATAAACATACAACTTGACTGGTGTTTACCTGTCGTTTTTTTAGCTTCATGTAAATACACATCGCGCCAAACTTATAAGATTTCTCATTCTTGTTTGACCACATTCTGGCCCCATAAGTGAAGGCACATTAAAACTTGCTTCTTAGGTACGTGTGCGATTACTTACCCTCTATAGTCATTTATTTCAGAACGCAAAGCCAACTGAAATATTGGTGGGCATTTTCTGTTAGATTTTACACAAAATCATATTTTTGGATCAGAATAACTGCCTTAATACGACGCAAATGTTATTTACTGCACCTGTTCATTACTAATTTGTCGCTTTATAAGATGTAATGTTTTTCAGTTGTAAAATAAAGATAAAAATATGTAAAAGATATTGAAGTTAATTATGAATATGAATTGATATTATTTCCTGTAACAATGTGTAATATAGAGCCATATACGTGCATTTGTTTATATTGAGAAATCCTTTGCTTATTGAAGCATACCATTATTAAAACACCGGTTTATACAAAACGTTTTCGTATAAACGTGATTTATGATATAGTTTTGTTATCTTTGCATTCCCTTGTAAATAGAACCCAAATAACCTTCTCGAGTTTCTTTCATGTTTTCGTTTCCTTAGTTATATTTTATCATATATATATATATATTACTTAGCTATTCTACATAATTATGGATCAATACGAATGAAAGGAAACTGCCATTATTTTGTGTAGGACATACGATTATTAACAATTAATCGGTCCGACATTATTTACACATAATAAAGCTTATTTAACACTGTATATACACGCCACTGGATCCTAACAATATTGTGATTCCGTTTAAATTCTTATCTTCAGTGTAACAACTCGCACATTTTCTACAGTGGTACCAATTTTATCGAGTTTCATTATTTATTCGTTAACATCAGTAATTCCGCGAACGTTCATATTTTTGCGTCTTTTAAATCGAAAAACAGTTAAACCAGTTTTAGAGCTGTCAAATTTTTTCTAGAGTAAAGAATGAGCACAATTATTTGTAAATTTGTTTGTTTAAAATTTATAATATGAGACAATTTTACCATGTCGATAGACAACAAGCAGATAAAATACCAGAAACCGCTCATATCGTACAGTTCTGGATTCTTTACCGAACTTTCGCAGAAAAAACTAAATTCTATTATTTCTACGGCAAAGTTGCAAATTTTCAAAATTTATTTTTGCGAAATCTGTGTGTAATTTCGTCAATTTTGATATGTCAATACCTTAAAATATGTGTACGAGATGAGTATGGATGCTTTTGAGTACTTCATTGTTTGTTATTATGATAGTACATTTAGTTAGGTGGAAAACTGCTTGAACACACCATGCTGGCTTTTTGTTTTAGTTATTATCTCGGGTTGAGCATTCAACGATCTACGCTTTGTGAATGATGCATTAATTTTTTTTAAAACGGCAGTATTCTTTTATGTGCTTGCATGTATTTTATTATGCTTATACACATCCGTGGTATGACTTATAGGCAAATTAGCTATGCGACCACCTCTCGAAATTAGTCGGCATGTATGTAACAGGCGAGCTCATGTCACTGCTTTACCTTGGCAGTCGTGCGAATGCTTCACTGTTGCATGAGAACGTAAATATTGTAACACTTTCTATTGATTAAAATTATCTATACATACTGTTCAGCCGTGTAATTAATTCCCATTTATTTATCCCTGTTCGTATATACATATATATATGTATATAATAGAGCCGAATAATTAAATAAAGCTTTTCTCTTTTTATTATTAATATTACTTTTATTTTATATTCTAAACGGAGTTGTCGGGCGACGCTAAATTCGACTGTTGGTCTAAAAACATAACTCTCAACATACATTTAGCGTTTGCCCACATCTAATAGCACTGCATGAGGACAAGTTATCAAGGCATACAATTCGTAGTACAAATTGAAACTGGGGTTACTTTAGAAATAGTTTATTTTCTATTTTATTACGACTATCCTGGTGTAATGAATTGCATAATTAAGATATGATACTGTTTGAATGAAAAAACTAAAACTGATGGTTACCTCGTTCTTTCGGTTGGTTGCTTCGAAAATGCGTAGAGTATGCACATGTAATAAACGTGGTTAGCAAATTTCCATCGGAAGATAATGCTACATATATGAAGTTTACATTATAAAGTTGCGAGGTACGGTTACAGAATTGACATTTACTAACTCTAATTCGGCAGGTTGTTATGCTATAAACCGACACTGTTAAAAAAGATAATGATCTGTACTGCCGATTTCGCTTTACCTATCCCTCTATTTATACAGGTCTATGTGCTAGTATGGATTAGGTGTATCGAACCTAGTAACAAATTAGTTCAGTTATGACCAGAAGGATAAACCAAAGACAGCATAAACGGAAAGTATAATCTCATGCACATTCGTTTCGTGTTTACTGGCGACTCATCAGTATATATTTTGGTGAAGAATGTGGGCTAATAGGACGGTACAATCTCCTAGACAAATGTGTAAATCTGCAGTAGTAAAGCTAACATCATATAAGGTTAAACGAACATTGGTTGCGCGGGTGGTGATAACAATTATTATAATGGTTGCGGTCTTGATATAAACACCTGACCCATTAATTACTTACATATTTATATGTGTCAGTATAAACTAAGAATTGTATAGTGTAGAAAAGGCAATTCATCCAGTAGAATGTAACTCGGTTAGTCAATTTTTCCTTTAGGTGGAGCTCATATGGCATCCATTTAGACCCAAAGTTCCAACTAGCCATGCCCAATCTGTCATTACTGAACAGACACCACATTACATGGGGAAGTGGTATTGAAATGAACATTTATATAATTAAACGAACATTGGTTGCGCGGGTGGTGATAACAATTATTATAATCAAGGTTGCGGTCTTGATATAAACACCTGACCCAGTAATTACTTACATATGTCAGTATAAACTAAGAATTGTATAGTGTAGAAAAGGCAATTCATCCAGTACTTTTCTACACTATACAATTCTTAGTTAATACTGACATATGTAAGTAACTAATGGGTCAGGTGTTTATATCAAGACCGCAACCTTGATTATAATAATCATATAAGGTCTTCGACAACGCGACTTCAACGCTAGCTCACACTATATAACATATACACCGTGTAAGGAAGCTGTATTGCTGATGTCGCCTTGCCCGAATGCTAACTTGACCATAATGGTTTGCCTCATTTCTGTGAGCTATCTTGCTAAATTTACTCATAGTAGCAAGGTATTCCTCTCTCTCTCGAAATCTCAATAAAAAATTTTTTTCAATCCTTATGGTTATATGTCAGTGAAACATTAGTCACTTGACTTTTGTTTGGCTGGACATGATGATGATGACTAACACTGGCTATTGTGTTAGTATTGTACCGAAAAGGTACATGGTACTAACACTGCTTTCTGAGCCGATGCATAGTACCAACACGATGGATTTCAATATATGCTAAAGTTCACCAAAATTGAGAATTAAAACTATTTCTGAACACCTGTTACTCCAGTAAATCTGGCCTTTGACGATATCAGACGATTTCGTGTTAAGCATGACATCATTGAATTCAATATATAACAGTTAAATTCTGTTTGTTGCGGAGAACTAATATATATGCAAGTATGTATTAGGTGTTGCGAAACTAGTAACAAATTAGTTCAGTTGTGACCAGAAGGATGAACCAAAGACAACATAAACGGAGAGTTGGTACTCTTTACAGACTCGGGATATATATCATATATAGTTAGTTAGTTTTGAATTCGCATTTTCGAATACTTTATATGAAGTTAGCTTCACTACTACAGGTTTATACATTCGTCTAGGAAATTGTACCGTCCTATTTTCGCACATTCCTCACCCAAATATATGGCGGGTAAAGGGTGTAATGCTGGCTCCTACTGTTGAGTCACTAGTAAACACGAATGTACATCTGTTAATTAAATCAATATTGCAGCTTGAAGTAAACACCAATCACATTTTATTTAACCAGTCGTCGAACAACAGCAAAACTACCGCCAGTCGCACGCACTGACGTGTTTCGACCCTCCATTGGCATCAAAGTATGACGGCAAACTGACTAGCGAGTATCAAGCCGCATTGCATAAATATGGAAAGCAAAATTAATGTGTAATTGTGGCGAAAGCTGCCAACACTTGACTGCATAGAAATTGTGCAGCCGGAATTTCCGGTCAAGTACAATGTATGCGAGACTACTAGAGGTGAGAACCGCATGTCTAATTTTTTTGCTTTCCATATATACGCAATACGTATTGATCCTCGCTAATCAGTTTGCCGCCGTACTCTGATGATGACCAGTGCGTGCGACTGGCGGTAGTTTTGCCGTTGTTCGACGACCGGTTAAATACAATGGGATTGTTATTTACTTCACGTTAAAACCTAAACTAGGTTTGAACTCTCTTGGATATTCGGAAACCCGATATTGGGCTCAGTAATATGACTAATACCCATCATATTCATAGCATTTGCTTAAATCTGCTATTGTGAGCAATGTACTAATTATGCGTGATTACAGGCCAGTGGTTAGAGAAACTCGATGCGTACTTGGAAATGAGAATCAATCGGATCTTTGCGAAGCTGATAGTGCAAAGCGACAACCCGCGAACGAAAATCGCGGAAATTCAACATCTGAAGCTCGCACTGCGCAACCATTCAACATATATCTAAAAGAGCGTTATGATTAGATTGGCAAGAGAAAAGGGAAGGAAAAGTCAGAATCTGAAATGGTGCCTGCAGTAACCTGATTTTGCTTAATCCTGCCCAATTAAACATAGAAGGCGACCGATTTTACCCTGTAAAAGAACACTAGGTCGCCCATTCCTAATGGAGATTGTTTGTATTCAGATTTAAACAGTCTGCTAACCAAGTCTGATGAGCACTATCTGCTAAGATGTCAGTAATCATAGTTTCCTTAAGCAGTCTAATCCTACCATTCACGTTTGGCACGCCAGCTCTCATTCTGTCACAATGGATTATGGCTGTCCCATTAGAGACGGCAAAGTTCATGTTGCCAGTCCCGGGGCAGACTGGCTTCTACCCGCCGGTCCTTGGGCCGCAAGTTTCCATTTCTACGGGCTACATTCTTGTTTGTTTAACATATCTTTTACTGGCATGTGGACTGTAAAATTTCGTTGCGCTCGTATTATGTAATTTGTAAATGGCATGAGCCAACGCGTTTTACCATCTTAAAAATAATCATTTTGCCAGGTCATTGATTAGTAATCACCTCTCGTTATAATAAGTATATCGCGATTATTTAAACAATTTTTACTGTGTGATCCTCTGTGAATTAACAGGAGTCTTGATGACCAATGAGGTGGGTTCCATAGTGGCCTTTGCCATTGAAGCACAGGTAACTGGAACTCTCCGCTGTCCATTGTTTGCCATTAAAATCCACCAGATGTGTCGGCAATTTAAGTGTCCATTGTGTATGAGCACTATTCAACTTGGACGGATCCCTCTTTTCAGATTTCTCCAATGGGATTGCGCGTGCTATTTTAATCAATGTCAATCTTGTAACGACTTCGGTGGGTCTTTTCGTCGCAATCCACGAAGCAATATATACGTTATATCGAGATAGTTTGGCAGGGTGTACTCATACCACAGAAATTCTTAGATCCTAATGTTAGTACAAGCACTCACGCCACGTGCAGACGAAGAGCTATTCTTTGGTTCATGTAGACTATTGGTGAAGCACACTGTATCCTTTTAGCAAAGTCATTAGATCAATTCTGACACCGCGCTCCGGAAGGTGACAATTTAGTGTTCTTTAAGTAATAAATAAAAGAGAATATTCGCATTTTCAGTTACAAACTTAAACAAATCTGTTACATGTGGCAAAACCATTTTAGCGTGCATTGCGCATATGCCTGCAATATGACAATAAATAATTTTAATAAACTTGCTACATTACATAGTTAAGCATCAACGCTTACAAAGGAAAAACAATACATTTTTCATCCATATTTGCTCCATTAAACTGTCAATAAAGCGAGTATAAGATAAAAAGTACGCTGAAGTGATTATCTAAAAAACATCCCATAATAATATGTCAATTTATTAGTTGGAATCATTCACACAGAAAGAAAATTTTCTAGCTCATTTATTTGAGAGCTTCTCACGCCTAATTGCTAGCCCGCTGTAATAAATATTTGAAGTCTGACGGCCAGCCATGCTAAAATGATCGTGTTTTGTGCTATTTTGAAGAGAATCTGCACAAATCTACATGAAAATAAGATCCGTGATGTCTCTCTGTCAAGTAACCGTAAAATGCATAATCCCGATTTGCCTTTACAAGGAACTCTAGGTCGCACATTTTTAGTGTGTATAGACCGTTATTATTCAATTTCATTATCTTAAATAATTTTCAACACAAGATTGACGAGCAACATTTGTATGGACGCGTTGGATTCGGAGCTCCGATAGCGAGTTTCCTTTAGCAGCAGGAAATTTCAATGTGCATCCGACACGTGCTTTTATTTTGCCTCTAACCATTTGACAATATGCGTTAACTGTACGTAATAGCCAAACTTCAGGTTTTCCACGATTTGAAATGGCTGTATCTCGATAACGGCGACAATGCTCGTGTTATTACCGCGGGTATGGCCAGCTATGTCATCACGACTGCCAGGCCAAAAATTTCATAAAATCCAGTTTGTGATCTTCATGTAGACACCAATACCATTGTATTTAACCAGTTGCTCAACATAGAAAAACACCCGTCAATCACACGTGTTTTGGCCTTCCATGTTCATCATCAGAGCACGACGGTGAACTGACTAGTAAGGACAAAACCGCAATGCATATATATATGTTAGATAAAACCTCAGGTAATATACATTCAAAAAATTGCCCCTACTTGATTTTTGGGTACAAAAGTTCTATGCAGTCGCGAATGTCTACTAGTTCAGTTTTGCGTCGTGCTCTGAGGAGAGAAGTTTTGGTGGTGTGCGAATGGCTGAATAAAATGAGATTGGTGCTTATATCAAGTCTGTAAAGTTAATTTAAAAAAAAGAGTGCTCACCTTTTTACACAGGTATAAATTAAAACACTTTCAAAGTCATATTTTTTACACCACAACCAGTACAAATTGTCAAATCATGTAACGATGTGAATCACGCAGACGGTATTATAGCATTTTCGAGAATACGCGATTGTTGTATATTTCCAGGATGCGAACGCATATTATGGGTATTACGCGGGAATAGTCAATGGAACTGGTGAGAGTGCAAGAAACCAAGGGGAATGCTCGCCATCTGCTGAGTCTTTTGTAAGCAAGCAGCATCTGGAGCGCAATGAGTTAGTGAGCCATTGGATGATTAACCAAAGCGGCCAGCCATTTCCTAGTGCTATTGAAATTATTTGAACGGACGAGCTACCTTATTCTTGTTTGGAGTGGAGCAGCATAATTTATCGCTCGCATACATTAAAACAAGTTGTGAGGTATGCGTCACGACGTATTTCAATTGTGTTATATGAATTGAAAAAATCTCAAACATCTTCCATCTATTCATAGGCGAGCCAAGAAAGTTAGTTTACGCCTCATGAAGGCAGATTTCTTTCGACAATTACTGAAACTTGGAAGGCCGTCTCACAATTAAATGATCGAGTGACAAAAGACCATTATATGTATGCAAGAAAGGATTTCTCAAGTAACTAGTTCGTAATTAGACCCCAAGTGAACCAGAAAACATCCAGCCATATCCTTATTTTTCGTAACAAGGCTTGTGTGATCCATGCCCAAGTTTTCTCTTTTGATAATATTTCGATAATACTATCCGAAAATGTATTGTGGTTGTAAAATAAGTGGTATATATGCGTAGTTAGGGGTAAAAGTGTGTGATTTTAATTCTTCTGGAATGCGAGTTATTAGGAATATTTTCATGTGCGAAGAGAAAAATAAATTTTGTTGGACATAAGAAATATATTGGTCTACTTCGCTCATCATGCATTTACATATTAACATATTTACATATATACGGAAATCAAAACAGAAAGTGGAAAAGGAGAAATAACGTGAAATAGTCCCGTCAAATCATTCACGTGCATCAAATTCATTTCTGGCCCAATGCATTTATCAGGCTGCAATTTGTTTATCCACATGCCTACACAAATTTATTAATTTCTGTTGTTGTATTCGGTATCTTAAATGAAAATTGTGGTAAACGTGACGCGGGCGCTTGAATTATCATTTGGTTTCACTCATTTTAATTTTAATACGCAATTTGCTGTTGCGGTAAAATAGATAGCACTTGCAGGTCGGTAAAATCCTTATTCCTTTACACTTTCAGGTGCACAAATTTTTTTGATCGTTGGTTGACGGGCTCTAACCTGTCCCGTCACTCTAAAGCCGTTCAGAATTAGTGAATCAGGATACCACATTTGCCACAAGTTGATTTTCTGTGAGTATGGTGTCAACCTTGAGGATGGTACTGGAAATTATATCCCGAAAATGTGGAAAAAAATCATAGAAGAAACAACCGTAAATGGTGATCTAAAATATAGTGAACAAAAGTACGTGTATATTGTTGACCAACTTGTGTAGGCTCATCGCCAATTAGGTTAAAAACTATAGTGGGTAATAGTGAAAATTTTAGCACCTGTGTCTAATCAAATGGTGAATGAATGTCTTTAATTGAAAAACAGTATTCATGAGAACTTTCCAAAATGGAGTTATAAAAAGTAGTTAGCGTGTTATAAATGTATCAAATGCGGCCAGATTTATTAGAGCAGAAATAGCCCGTTCGTGCATTAAGCTTGAACTGGATGATGCACTTTATTAGATGTTACTCGTTCCTATTTTCTGTGCGAGGATAATTTAAAAGAAAAATGAGAAAGCAATATTTCTTGTATCTTAAAGAATATTGGTATTGTGAATACTGAATGTCTTTTTACCTTGCTTATTATTTAAATCAAGTTTGCGAGTTTGATATAGACATCAATCGAATTTTATTTAACTAGTCGCATAGCATGGAAAAACTAGTCAATTCCACGATCATCATTAAAGCAAGACGTCAAACTGATTAGCGAAGATCAAAGCGCAAAGAGAATACAGGCATAGAGAAATCTGTAGTAGTCTTGCATATACTGTACTTGACTGGTAATGTCTACTGCACAAATTATATGCAATCATGATCTCTAACCTAATGCAACTTGCGTCACACATATAGAAATAATACAGTTAAACAGACATTGATTGCGCCGGTGGTGATAACATATATTTAAATCACATTTTCGAGCTTGATATTATGCTTATTCTCACTCCGTATGATGTTTAGGTTATTCGTTTTATACGCAATTGTGTATTGGGCATTGTGTACCTAGTAACTAATTAGTTTAAATAAAATCAGAAGGATATAAGAAAGTCAGAATGAACGAATGGTAAAATCTTATTTACACGCGCGTTCCGTGCTTAAAGACGACTCTTCTGTCGAGATCAGTACTGCGCCCTGTACCGACTATATATCTGTACTTGACTGGTAATGTCTACTGCACAAATTATATGCAATCATGATCTCTAACCTAATGCAACTTGCGTCACACATATAGAAATAATACAGTTAAACAGACATTGATTGCGCCGGTGGTGATAACATATATTTAAATCACATTTTCGAGCTTGATATTATGCTTATTCTCACTCCGTATGATGTTTAGGTTATTCGTTTTATACGCAATTGTGTATTGGGCATTGTGTACCTAGTAACTAATTAGTTTAAATAAAATCAGAAGGATATAAGAAAGTCAGAATGAACGAATGGTAAAATCTTATTTACACGCGCGTTCCGTGCTTAAAGACGACTCTTCTGTCGAGATCAGTACTGCGCCCTGTACCGACTATATATTCGGTTGACAAATATCGAACAAATGAACGGTACAATTTCCTATATAAATATGTATTAAAGCAGAAATTGAGTTAACTTAATAAAAATTGCTCGGCAATGCAACTTCAAAGCCAACTCACAATAAATAACAAAACATAATATTCATGCCATATACACAATTTGTATCTCAAAAGCCATCATATTGGTATTATTTAAAGGCTCGATCTTCCAAAAACAGTAAATCCAACACAAAGACTGTCCACCTTGTAAATTCACATTATAGGACGAGAAAGAAAACATACATTTGTTTATAGTTAACCAAAACATTGGAAACCAACCATCACGAGAAAATATATCCATTACGACAGAAGTGTCACGTAATTTAAGGAAGCGCAAGAACCTCACAAGAACATCCTGCAAATGAATAAATAACGAAAAAAATTCATTCAGGTTCTTTAAATCAAGTTTGCGAGCTTGAAGTAAACACCAATTCAATTTTATTTAACCAGTCGCCAGACAACATAGCCAAACTACCGCCAGCACTATGCTGTCTGACGGCTGGTTAAATCAAATTGGTTCGGTATTTACTTCAATCTCGCAAACTTGATTTAAAGACTTGTTACCACCATCCGCACAATCAATAATTGTTTAATTCATTGAGACTAAGCTAAAAAATACTAAGACCGCGTAACAGCAAAACGATAAGAAAGAAGTGAAATCATTTCTCTTTCCAAGGACATCATCCAGAATTATTAATTAATTGAATAAAAACTGACCACAAAATCAAACTCTCCAAAAAATAGTTAAATATTTTTGATGGCTAAGAACCAATATAAATTCGATTATGTTATGCACATATAGTACAATATTATGACACAAATCTCGGAGCTGATGTCAATCGGAACCAGAGCATGAGGCTTTGCTGAAGTAGGAGATGATTAGTATGTTTGTCGTCCTCAATTTTTGAATGACTATCCATATTTACTTACAGCAAATCAAGCATATGAGGAATGTACTAAGTGACATTACCAAGCATTTAGTTTCTCGTATAAAATATAGGAAGATAAACTTCCGAATAGTAATATAACTAGCTATTTCCAGTTTGACGTTTAAAAAAAACGCGTAAATACAATTAGGAGGCAGAATATAGATGTTTTTGATTAAAAAATTGTTATGCCAAATACCAATTAAAAGCAAGTACTTAAGAGCCATGGAAAATGTTCTCCAAAAGAGTTAATCTTTAAATTTACTGGCTATTGACATAATCAATTAATTAGCTGGTAGCTAATACCCGCAGGGACTGAGTTAAGTCTCTCCAAAGTATGCAGACAACGAATAAGATTATGTGCAGAAATATCGTCTTTACTAGAACAATTACTTTGATGTTCACCATTATGGATGGCTAAACAGCATGGAACGCATAAGTAGGCAATATATTAATCAAAAGGTCTGGCCATTACATTTAAAGTTACATACCAGTCTTTATCAGGCTTTCCGTGGCAAAAGAAAGTTCGAAAAGACAAAACCGCACTCCTTACAAAAATTGAATACGCGGCGTTGTATTAATCCAGCATCACTTTCCAGAAATTTCGACAAACATAATTAGTAGAGTAACGACCGCTTACACTTACCTAGAATACGTAGCCTGGACACTCATGTAAAATAGTTCATATTAGGTCATAATAGGAATGACTACGTGAAAGAAATAAGGATGCTAAAGTGGAATACATCTTTTTTGTCATATTCTTCATTTCACATTGATAATATTGTAAGACTTTTAAAAAAGAATTTCTAACGTATCACATTAATGGTTGTCATCATCACGCCAGATATAAGGTCACTTCACACGTGCCCAGTTTTCTTGTTCTGTTTCTGTGAAATAACAGATATGCTGTTTCTACGTTAACTATTTGATCGGCGATGAAAAATGATTTCTTATGAATGTAAATTATTATATACAAAAGTCTAACTTTCCGTGACATTGCAAAATACCGTCTTAAAAATTTTCGCACTGAACCTTATAATCCATGTGTCAAATGCGTTCTTAGAATTAAGATATACAGGAAATGGAAATTTAAGAATTAACGCAGTTTGAAAAACGACAAGTTTTTAAGTTTAATTAAACCAAACTGCACAATAATACACGAGTCATTAGTAACTAAGGTCTCACTGTCGTATAACCAGCGGAGAAAAACAGAGCAAACTGAAGAATGGATACATATCGAGGAAGTGTTTAATGAAAATCTATAAGGAAATGGGAACAAGCAATTTACTTAAGGAATGAATCCAGATAAAAGCATGATCATGTACAACTGTCATATGTAAATAAAACAAAATTGGGTTAGTAAAAAGCCAAGAGAATCGAGAAAAAAGGATAGATTGTCGCATAAACATAAATTGCATTCACAACGTGCAATAGGAGATGGCAACAAATTAAACAATACTGACAGGACTCCAATCATCAAAAACATTCAAAACTTAAGAACATCACGTCACGCATGCTCGTTCGTTTCGACAAAGAACAAATAAAAATCGGCATAGTACAGGTTAGAGGGAAAATCCTAGTATTAACAAAACATACGCAACGATGATCAGCGCATAGCAGAGAATTGTCCTTCAACAGGCCAATTGTGATAACGCTTAAAACAAAAGAAAAAATTGTCAACACACACTTCGAAGACATTCTATCATTAAATGCAATAGTTATCATCGTAGGTGCTATATAATACACATTAGCCAATTTCGGCGAACAATTGCGCTTATATGTAGAAAAGTGAATTTAAGAATGTTCTGTTACGTCTGCTGTCTTACGGTGCAAAGCATATGCTGCAACAAGCAAGTTAGGCATCGTAATCTCTACTAAAGTGTGCAGGTCACATTTTAAGAAAATTAATAAAAATAGCTTGAAAATTGACCCACAAAACACGTGGTGAATAGCAGAGTTAAGGCGTCGGAGTCTGTCCATTTCTTTTTGACGAAAAGCGTTGGATTCCGAGCATCATTTGAGATATCTTACTCCATATATTTAGAAACACTGATTTCTCAAACAAAAATTATAATAATCCATTAAATCACTTTACCTCGGACCAAATTGATAAGGAGATGGCGAGCAGAAATAAGTCATCCTGGCCAAAATACAGAGTTCGTGTTGACAGTGTGGTATAATAATTAAATTTAAGAATCGGTTCGAGCAATCCGAACCGAGTGTTTTAGATAATAAATAGAATTTGTTCGCCAAACATTTCGCATAAAACGGAGGCGCCGAATTTAAAAATGATTGGTTTTCTGTTTAGTGCTTCACTTAGAGGCCAATTTTGTAGGCATGTCCACCAGCATTGTGAATACGCGTGGCGTGTGGCTGTGTTAGTGCCCATTCATACCAGGTGTACCGCTTCTCTACGCCCCCACACCGCCAAATATGCACAGTCACAGTATCACCTCGACGACACGGGACAGGTTGTTCTATCGGAAAGTAGAATGGAAACCAGGAGACCATATCAGGGCTATGTCGACTGGGATGAATACCTGATGTTGGAAACATATTAAAGTAAAGTGATTCATAAAACACACATTCAGGCATAAGATAGTTTACAGTTATAGTGCTTCATATTTGTACAGAAAACTAATTTAATCCTAGTATTTGGTTGAAGATGCAAGAAGTTCTTCATTTATATATATATATATATATATATATATATATATATATATATATATATATATATATAATTTAATTCAAGCAGGTGGATTTTATAGTGATAAAGCGCCCAGCTCATCTACAGACGTAGACATACAGAAACACGCTTATAGATGAAAATCCATTAACTTACTCAGCATTATTTCGTCGTAGAGTACAGCCTCGAAGTAGCCGACCAGACCGTGGACGACTGCGTCATGTGAAATGGGAAAATTGGCAGTTTTAAAGCGTTCATTCGACTTCGACACATCTAACCAAAACAACCAATAGAACAGGCAGTAATATCAAAATATTAAACGAAGCAAATACGCGTAATTGGAAAGCCAAAAGATTAATTTCTATTGAGCTAATTCTCGAATGGATAAAATAAAACGAGTAATGAATTAATAGAACATATTTACCTGTATCAAAGAAAAATTATGTATAATTATATTCACATTATTCTGAATCCCGGTTAGATGTTATAGTCAAGGTTGCGGTCTTGATATAAACACCTGACCCATTAATTACTTACATATGTTAGTATAAACTAAGAATTGTATAGTGTAGAAAAGGCAATTCATCCAGTAGACCGGTTTCGTCCTTATTGGGAACTCATCAAGTACTGGCCAGAATTTGCCGCGGACAGGATACGAACCTGGGCACGTCTGCTCCGGAATCTGGTGCTCTACAGACCCAGAAACCAGTCTACTGGATGAATTACTACTACAATCTGGATTCTGACTTATATGTAAATGATGTCGTCTATATCAAGACCGCAACCTTGATTATAATAATTGTTATCGCCACCCGCGCAACCAATGTTCGTTTAATTATATAGATGTTATAGAGTCAAATATATCTCTACAATTTTATGCAAAAGAATTGAAAGTTGTATAATCAACGACTGCTTAAACAAAATCGAAAGGTAGAACTGCAATATTTGAGCTAATAGATATGTTTAAAATCCTATGACACGTGTTTCAAACAATTGTTGGCAAACAATTGTAGCAGACCAGCCGTCGATACCGAGGGTGAAAACGTTCTCCGGTCTCCTAATGCCAAACTTTGGATAAATCTTCACGAAAATCTTTCATGAGTTAATGTTCTATTGGGATCATATATAACTTTGTGGAGGCTAGAAGTGTAGCCTCGAACAAATAAAAGAGTGGTACTAGAGACATCGCTCATGCCGTAATCCTACGAAGCTTGATTACACACATGAAGTTGGAATATTTCATGACAATAATCGGTTACTGTAAAAATGATTTCACGTGGTAATCTTTTACCAGAGCTAGTATCCGATTACCATTCGTGCTATTTAGTTTTTTAAAATAATAAATGAAAACTATTCTTATACCGCTATTTCATTTATTATTCATCTGGGGCTAAATTAAATAGAAATCCTACAAACAATAATACCTCTAATGATTGCTTTTCAATCGTAATTTGGAAATCACCCTTTTGATTATCTAAGTCTAAGAAATTTACCATTGCATCCTTTCCATTGCTCAAAATAACCAATATAATGTCAAGATATCGTACATCCAAGTAATTTGTCAATTCCGTCAATGTTGAGGTCACAGTAACTCGGCAGAAATTAATGATTGTGGTCAGCTTCGTGATCTCGAATACTCGGACTATGTACTTCTGATTACATCGCAAAATGAGTTCTAGATATCAGTTAATTGCTCCTAAGAAGCGTCCACGCGTTACGATTGTTGTTTATATCAACATCGCCACCTTGATTTAAATAGTTTTCTCCGAAATCAATGATCGTTTAACGTTTGAAACTGACTAAAAAGACGATAACGAATTGAAACGTAAATGCAGTTCTTGAGAATGCTTCCTAATGTTTAGCTGGCAATGTCTTTAACCAGACAGATCGGATATGCTGGATGAATTGCCTTTTCTACATTATACAAAGCTTAGTTTATACTGATAA
>JAQBSW010007472.1:0-40587 GCA_029291075.1 Eudiplozoon nipponicum | reverse complement strand
GTAATAGCTGTACACGGGCAGTTACACAAAGATCCGATTTGTCACTATTTCCAATTTTGTTTTGTCTTTGATCGGGTTGACTCATTTTTACTTCAATTGGAAATGCGGTTCTATCACATCTTTGTTTACTGGCGACGTTTCGGTGCCTACTTTCCAGCACCATCATCAGGCAACACAACACTGATCACAATAGCAGATTTAAGCAAATGTGGTAACCTCGTTCCAAAACCATTCTATTTATATATATTTGACTCAACACTATTTTAATCATAGAATTTGTCTCAGTAACTAAACTCAATATATAACTTTTTATAATTAGCAGACCAATCATTACCTCACCTATACCTCATCTCATCTCGTATGCAGAATATTTTAGGGGAGAGAGACAGTATCGAACCTTTTGTTATTTGTTATAACTGTATTGCTACTATGTCACGGTAATCAAAATTTAAAAATGCTAAAACTAAAACCTTGACTATCATATACTGTATTTTATTTAAAGCCGGGAACTCTAATGTATACAATGGTGTGTGAGGTATTGCGCACATAGCAACAAATTAGTTCAAATATGGAGCAGCAAGTAACGTAGATGGATGGAGAGTGAATGTTATATCGACGCTTAGGTGAACGATTAAAGAGAGAAAGATAGAGATAGCCTGGACAACTAACGTTTTTCAAAAAACTAATCGTAAGCACATTGCGAAGTTAATCAACTATTGGAAATAATTGCATAAGAATATTTGCTCATATGACTAAAATAATTCATTATATCTATATACATATATATCTAAATATAATATCGTAAAACCTTTATATATATATATATATATAATATATATAGAGAGAGAGAGAAAAAGGACCATTGATAATTATTAAATATGAATAATTTCTATTCTTATTATATATTTATTTATTACGTTAGTCACACCTTATATCAATATATAAAATACATGTCAATATGTATAAAAACATATATATGAATATAAGCAACAGTATGAGACCAACATCCCTAATCCTATATATATATATATATATATATATATATATATATATATATATATATATATATATACGTTTGCATATTTCAAATTATTATTTTATTCTTTTCTTACTGTTTTTTTATTTACCAATTAATCAAATTGTATATTTATTTATTCACACCTTATATAAATATATAAAATACATATAAATATGTATAAAAACATATATATATAAATATAAGCAACAGTGTGAGTCATATATATATATTATGTGTATAGAATAAACCTATCAATCTACCCATAGGCCTATCTATATATCCGTCTATCTATCACATTTTGGTTTCCTCTTAAAAGGATACATGGTAGCTATTAACCATGAATATCTTCTCTATGACTAACGTATTATACATTTATTAAGATATTCCTACCTTACATAAATATAGAAAATATAAGCGACAATGTAAGTCAAATGTGTCTTATCTAATGTTCTATCTACTAACCCTTGCTAAATCGGTATACCGTCTTTTGGAACATTTTTATTGAGAAAAATAAGTATATAGGAAATTGATATTGGTACAGATCATTCGCAACCAGTTTTCTATAAGCGAGGTTTTTTACTTAGGTTCCCACTTAATTCATGTTCCGCAGCCTCACGTTTTCTGACCATAGAAAATGCTTCATTAAATATTGGGCCCAATGATTTTTCTACCGATGTTACATTCATTACACCTTTTCCTGATTTTATTTCAATTGACTCTCTAATTAGTCTAGTTAATCTGTTGCGGTTGCATAACGCGATGCGTTTACATCCTTCCCAGTCTATTTCATGACCCGTTTCCTTCGAATGCCTAGCTAGGTCTGATCTTTGAATGTGTCCATATTTGCAGGCTGTCTTATGTTCACCTCTACGAACCTTTATAGGTCGCATGGTTTCGCCTATATACCTGAGATTACATTCTTTGCAAGGTATCGCATATACTCCTGATGTCTCGAGGGGTTCTACTCTTTCTTTTTGGTTAGGTAGTTTATTGCCTATAGTAAGCGATTGTCTTAAAACTGTTTTAATATTGTATTTAGCTGCTATTATTCTAATTTTCCTGCTCAATTTAGAATCAGGTAATACCATAATTTTGTGCTTATCCGGTTCCGTTTCCTTCTTTACTTTGTTTATTATATTATTGTTAAATCTCTGTAACATCTCATCTATTAATCTATCTATTATACTTGACGGATAGCTATTTAGTTTGAATATTTCTTTTAATCTCCTCATTTCCTTATCTCTATTTTCTATATCCACTATTCTAAGACTTCTTAATATCATGGATTTAAGAATGCCTATTTTCATTCCATATGGGTGATTTGATAAGAAATTAAGAAGTAGTCCTGAATAAGTCTCTTTTCTAAAAATATCTCTTTCCAATCTGGAACCATTCCGTTTTATTTTCACATCCAAAAAGGGTAATTCATCATTATTCTCTTTTTCCAATGTAAACTTTAATTCACCTAATTGGTTGGCTAATTCGAGGAATTTATTTAACTCATTATCCCCATGATTCCAAATTATAAACATATCATCCAGGAATCTTACATACAAGTTTGGCTTAAGAGGAGATTTTAACAACAGATTTTTTTCAAAATAGTGCATAAAAATATTAGCAACCGGGACTGATAGTGGTTGTCCCATAGGGACACCTTTAACTTGTTTATAAAATTCATTTCTGAACTTAAAGTAGGTGGAGGACATACAAATATTTAAAATTTCCATAATACTACTTAACATCATTTTACTACCTTCTATTATCTCTGGGAACTCTGTTAAACAACGCTTCACACTTTCTAATGCTGCTTGTACCGGGACATTAGTATACATCGATACAACGTCCAGGCTAGCCATTCTATCATTATCATTCAAGTTATATCTACTAATAATGTCAATAAAATGATATGTATTTTTTAAAGTATAATCTAAGAAATAAGTATATTTTCTAATTCTGTTGCATAGAAATTTCGACAATCTATACGTTGGTGAGTTTTGTACATTAACGATTAATCTAAGTGGATTCCCCTGTTTATGAATCTTTACTAGACCATAAACTCTCGGAGGGACTGTGTCACGTTGTATTAATGAATTCCCAAGTCCTGGTTCTAATTCCTTCGACTCAATCATTCTATTAATTATAGTCTTAACTTGTCCTTGTAACTTATCAGATGGATCTTTATTTATTTTATTATAGACCTCTAAATTATTTAATTGTTCATACACTTTCAATTCATAATCTGACCGGTTCATAAGTACCGTTGCACCACCTTTATCTGCCTTGAGGCATATTACTTTATTGGATAATAATTCTGCTCTTAAGCGTTTTAGATCATAACTCTGCTTGCATCTCACCTCTTTGTGCTCTAACACCGCTTTGGACACATCCAATTCAAACCTAGTCTTATCTTTTTCTGGGAGAAACTGGGCAATCTTAACTGTTTCTGTAATTATCTCATTCCTAGGTACGTAATCAATAGGGATCGCAGTATTAAGTCCAAGATTAAGAATTTGTTTTTGGTCTTCCTTGGTACAAGCAGCATTAGAAAGTGTGAAGCGTTGTTTAACAGAGTTTCCAGAGATAATAGAAGGTAGTAAAATGATGTTAAGTAGTATTATGGAAATTTTAAATATTTGTATGTCCTCCACCTACTTTAAGTTCAGAAATGAATTTTATAAACAAGTTAAAGGTGTCCCTATGGGACAACCACTATCAGTCCCGGTTGCTAATATTTTTATGCACTATTTTGAAAAAAATCTGTTGTTAAAATCTCCTCTTAAGCCAAACTTGTATGTAAGATTCCTGGATGATATGTTTATAATTTGGAATCATGGGGATAATGAGTTAAATAAATTCCTCGAATTAGCCAACCAATTAGGTGAATTAAAGTTTACATTGGAAAAAGAGAATAATGATGAATTACCCTTTTTGGATGTGAAAATAAAACGGAATGGTTCCAGATTGGAAAGAGATATTTTTAGAAAAGAGACTTATTCAGGACTACTTCTTCATTTCTTATCAAATCACCCATATGGAATGAAAATAGGCATTCTTAATTCCATGATATTAAGAAGTCTTAGAATAGTAGATATAGAAAATAGAGATAAGGAAATGAGGAGATTAAAAGAAATATTCAAACTAAATAGCTATCCGTCAAGTATAATAGATAGATTAATAGATGAGATGTTACAGAGATTTAACAATAATATAATAAACAAAGTAAAGAAGGAAACGGAACCGGATAAGCACAAAATTATGGTATTACCTGATTCTAAATTGAGCAGGAAAATTAGAATAATAGCAGCTAAATACAATATTAAAACAATTTTAAGACAATCGCTTACTATAGGCAATAAACTACCTAACCAAAAAGAAAGAGTAGAACCCCTCGAGACATCAGGAGTATATGCGATACCTTGCAAAGAATGTAATCTCAGGTATATAGGCGAAACCATGCGACCTATAAAGGTTCGTAGAGGTGAACATAAGACAGCCTACAAATATGGACACATTCAAAGATCAGACCTAGCTAGGCATTCGAAGGAAACGGGTCATGAAATAGACTGGGAAGGATGTAAACGCATCGCGTTATGCAACCGCAACAGATTAACTAGACTAATTATAGAGTCAATTGAAATAAAATCAGGAAAAGGTGTAATGAATGTAACATCGGTAGAAAAATCATTGGGCCCAATATTTAATGAAGCATTTTCAAAGGTCAGAAAACGTGAGGCTGCGGAACATGAATTAAGTGGGAACCTAAGTAAAAAACCTCGCTTATAGAAAACTGGTTGCGAATGATCTGTACCAATATCAATTTCCTATATACTTATTTTTCTCAATAAAAATGTTCCAAAAGACGGTATACCGATTTAGCAAGGGTTAGTAGATAGAACATTAGATAAGACACATTTGACTTACATTGTTGCTTATATTTTCTATATTTATGTAAGGTAGGAATATCTTAATAAATGTACAATACGTTAGTCATAGAGAAGATATTCATGGTTAATAGCTACCACGTATCCTTTTAAGAGGAAACCAAAATGTGATAGATAGACGGATATATAGATAGGCCTATGGGTAGATTGATAGGTTTATTCTATACACATAATATATATATATATATATATATATATATATATATGACTCACACTGTTGCTTATATTTATATATATATGTTTTTATACATATTTATATGTATTTTATATATTTATATAAGGTGTGAATAAATAAATATACAATTTGATTAATTGGTAAATAAAAAAACAGTAAGAAAAGAATAAAATAATAATTTGAAATATGCAAACGTATATATATATATATATATATATATATATATATATATATATATATATATATATATATAGGATTAGGGATGTTGGTCTCATACTGTTGCTTATATTCATATATATGTTTTTATACATATTGACATGTATTTTATATATTGATATAAGGTGTGACTAACGTAATAAATAAATATATAATAAGAATAGAAATTATTCATATTTAATAATTATCAATGGTCCTTTTTCTCTCTCTCTCTATTTATATATATATATATATATATAAAGGTTTTACGATATTATATTTAGATATATATGTATATAGATATAATGAATTATTTTAGTCATATGAGCAAATATTCTTATGCAATTATTTCCAATAGTTGATTAACTTCGCATTGTGCTTACGATTAGTTTTTTGAAAAACGTTAGTTGTCCAGGCTATCTCTATCTTTCTCTCTTTAATCGTTCACCTAAGCGTCGATATAACATTCACTCTCCATCCATCTACGTTACTTGCTGCTCCATATTTGAACTAATTTGTTGCTATGTGCGCAATACCTCACACACCATTGTATACATTAGAGTTCCCGGCTTTAAATAAAATACAGTATATGATAGTCAAGGTTTTAGTTTTAGCAATTTTAAATTTTGATTACCGTGACATAGTAGCAATACAGTTATAACAAATAACAAAAGGTTCGATACTGTCTCTCTCCCCTAAAATATTCTGCATACGAGATGAGATGAGGTATAGAAGAGGTATTGATTGGTCTGCTAATTATAAAAAGTTATATATTGAGTTTAGTTACTGAGACAAATTCTATGATTAAAATAGTGTTGAGTCAAATATATATAAATAGAATGGTTTTGGAACGAGGTTACCACATTGGCTTAAATCTGCTATTGTGATCAGTG
This sequence comes from Eudiplozoon nipponicum, assembly GCA_029291075.1. Taxonomy (NCBI): domain Eukaryota; kingdom Metazoa; phylum Platyhelminthes; class Monogenea; order Mazocraeidea; family Diplozoidae; genus Eudiplozoon; species Eudiplozoon nipponicum. The sequence continues at coordinate 34,365 of JAQBSW010007472.1, read as the reverse complement.
TTGTGTTGCCTGATGATGGTGCTGGAAAGTAGGCACCGAAACGTCGCCAGTAAACAAAGATGTGATAGAACCGCATTTCCAATTGAAGTAAAAATGAGTCAACCCGATCAAAGACAAAACAAAATTGGAAATAGTGACAAATCGGATCTTTGTGTAACTGCCCGTGTACAGCTATTACCCGCGTACGCAAAACGCGGCATTGATAACCTGAATGCTTACACACCGCAAAATATTGAGTTCAAAACCTATTTGAGGATCAAATATGATGCGACAGTGGTCACAGTTATTCATATTTGTATGTATTTTAAAAATTTACATGAGTTATAATTAATGTAGTGAAAAATAGTAATGCTGTAAAGAATATAATCATTGTTATACGCAGGCACTTGAATTTACAGGGGAACGTCACACACTGCGTTTATATATATATATATATATATATATATATATATATATATATATATAAATATATGACATAGATATGATATATATATATATATATATATATATTAAAATATGAGGTATATACAAATATATATGTAGGAATATTTATACATTTATATAAAGTATGAGTACATATATTTAAATATCAGTATATATATACAACGCAATAATATATATATATATATATATAAATATATATAGACCAAATTTATTGTGATTAGAGACATTTGACTCAAACTGTTGCCTATATTACGGATAAATATTTTATAAACAGAAATTTATGTTTCGAAAATTTAAAAATGTATATAATATATATATATATATATATATATATATATATATATATATATATATATATATGCATATGCATGGAGCACATGAAAACACCCAATCAACGACTAAATATATTTATATCCATATATATATATATATATATATATATATATATTTGTACAATTGCATCAATCTCAAATTCCGGGTATACTTAATCTGATTATGCGTACAGAAAGTTAGTGGGAGGGGGAGAGAGAAAATATCGAACATATGTGGTATAACTGTTTTGTTGCGATGTTACGGTAAAAAATTTTAAATTCAAAACTGAGAAAACCCCAACAAACTTAATTGTTGACACACATGATGTTAGTAGACTGTAATAGAAGTGACCTCGATAGAAAGAGATTGAAAGCCACAGGGACGTTAAGATTAAGACCAAATAAAAAGATAGTAAGAGCAAAGTATAGGTTACCACACTTGCGTAAATCTGTTATTGATAACATTTTACTGTGAATGAATAATTAGAAGCCTGATGATGGACCGGGAAACGCTGTTCCGAAACGTCGCCAGTCAACGAAGATTAGATCGTACCTCATTTGCGGTGATTAGTATGAACAAAGTTGAAGCCTTTGGAAGAAAGGAACGAATCCACATCCAGTCAATAAGAAGACAAACTCAATGCGTAATTGGAAATGGGTATCAATCGAATCAATGTGAAACTGATAGCGCATAGCCATAACACGCGAACGCAAATCTCGGAGATTAAACATTTTAAGCTCACACTGCGCAACAATTCAATTTTCAATTCTTTTCAATCTATTTTGGACTGTCATGATTATAACGTGGAAGCAGGTTATTTTAATAGAATGCATGTCTGCGAAATATCCAATCTATTCTCTAAACAGTATCCAGGTTTGGAATGATTAGATCATGTATATTTAAAAATTCAATCGATTAACTGACACGATTACGACTTTGTTAATTACTTTGAACAATTTGATACAAACAAATTAATTTATGATGAACAACATCACATGCAATGGTCCATAATTAAATGAAAACTTTTCCCAGAATTAAATTTAATGTTTGATTATAAATCTTTTATATTTAATGAACATTGATGAATTTGTTTCTTCTCTTTCAACGTCATTATCTAATCTATTTGATACGTCTACGTTTACGGACACCATACCGAAAAGAATAGATAGAAATTATGTAAACTACGAGTTAAACAAGATAATATACCGAAATGTATTCTTTTCATTAAAAAATGAGATTAGATATGTCTGATGATGAAATTAATTCATCACTACTGCCAATCTGTCAAAAATCCGAATGAATCATATTGGCTAAAGAGCAATCCACGACTAGGATACAAAATTCTGAATGGTTATAGTAAATTTAAGGTAAAATTGAAGCTTATAGTATAGGTGTATAAAACTGAATACAAATTTCTCTTTGAATTTGAGGTTAAATTTGGTAATTTGATATGTAATCAACAGAATGAAAGCCATATTATTGATCTAACTGATGTTTCGGATAACCAGAAATCAGAAATTGCTATTGACAGTAAGGAATTGGTAACATAATTTTTAAAAGTAAAATCTAACAAATCACATTTTTACATCGATTGAATTACCTTGAACTTTTATCACTGCGCTCTGCGTCTTTATAAACAGTATCTTGAAAGACGGAAGAATATATTACCTGATCTGCGTTTTGACTAACGCAGCTTTCATTGTTCCAGTAAATTTCTTTTTGCATTATATTTCGATCTACATTACCGTAGATCTTCATCAGATGCATTTCACGAAACAAATGAAGCAAATGTGTTATTTCCTCTAGTCATAATATTTATATACCACAGACTGACCTTTCATTAGATATTCGCGTGTCACATGTGTGTGTGTGTGCATTTTTATAACCGTTGTTTTCATCTAACTAATTTAGACATGAGTGGCTGAATAATAATTTATCAATTGCATGCAATAACTATTCGTTTTCTTCACACTCAATGTGAAAGACGTAACTGAGATGGGAAGACCCATAATTCAGAAACACTCGTCATATAAACATGCCATGAGTGATAAGACCAGAAGTCCGAAACGACTAATGCACATGTTAATTTACAATTCAAACCATTAAGTTATACTCAAGATAGATAAGTTAATAACAGTTATTGGCGCACGCCACGCATGTGCATGTGTATGTGTATGCATAACTAGAAAAAACTTGGTTAAATTATTTTGATACACATGTACGTACATCTAAATGAAACTGCAGTCAATAGACATTAATTTACCCTTTGCACGCGTCAGACAAATTATTATTTATAAATATTGTATTATTAGAATATATCCAATGGGTAGGGTGGGGGTGTAAACAGTAAAATTAAGGTTGAAATCACTATTTGTTTTAAAATCAAATGAATAGTTAGAGATGAAATTTGAAGGTTATATTCATAATTGTTTATTCATTTCTTGAATAAAAGCCCAATAATTAGTCAATCTTAATCTGATGTTCTTAATGTTTTACTGGAGCTAGATTCAGTTACCAATTCAGGCAATTGCCTTTTCTTTCCATTAGCTAGTGCAGTATTCCAAATCGGACCTAAAGATTTTTCAACAGCTGTTTCATTCATAATATCATCTCTAGATTTAATTTCTATAGATTCCCTAATCAATCTCGTCACCCTATTACGACTACATATTGCTATGCGTTTGCATTCCTCCCAGTCGATAGTATGCCCAGTCTCCACTACATGACGAGCAAGATCAGATTTATCTATATGTCCATATTTACACGCAGTTTTATGTTCACCTCTTCTTACTTTGATTGGACGCATGGTCTCACCAACATACTTGAGACTGCAATCATTGCATGGGATCTCATACACTCCTGATGTGTATAAGGGTTCAATCTGTTCTTTCTGGATATGGAGTATAGTGCCTAGTGTAAGGGGCTGTTTTAAAACGGTCCTTATATTGTATTTTAAAGCTATTGATTTCACTTTCCTACTTAATATAGAGTCCGGTAATACCATGACCTTCCGCTCTTCCTTATCCTTATCCGCTTTTGTGTATCTCAAACTAGGATTAAATTTATTCACCATGTCCCTCATTGTTGTATCTATTAAATGAGGAGGGTAACCATTAGTCTTAAATAAATCGCGTAGTCTGTCTAATTCTAACTTCCTATGCTTTATATCTGTTAACTTGAGACTTCTTAATTTTAATGACTTTAAGATCCCGACTTTCATACGAAACGGGTGATTGGACTTGAAATTAAGAATGATTCCTGAATAAGTATCCTTCCTATAAATATCTCTTCCCAATTTCAAACCATTTCTAATTAATTTGACATCTAAAAATGGTAATTCACCCGACGATTCACTTTCTAAGGTAAATTGTAGTTCGCTCATTCGATTAGCTAGATTTAAGAAATTTACCAATTTATTGTCACCATGGTTCCATATCAGTAATATATCATCCAAGAAACGTAGGTACAGTTTTGGTTTCAATGGAGTCTTATCCAACAGATTATTTTCCAAATAATGCATAAAGATATTGGCTATTGTGACGGACAAAGGTTGTCCCATTGGAACGCCCCTAATTTGTTTATAAAATTCCTTACGAAATTTAAAGTAAGTGGAGGACATACAAATATACATCATCTCCATGACGTGTCCTAACGTCATTTTGCTTCCTTCTAATATTAGTGGGTGATCAACTAGGAAACGTCTAAAACAATCCAGAGCCTCAGGTACCGGTATATTTGTGTACATAGATACTACATCTAAGCTTACTAATCTATCCTTTTCATCTAGTACATATTTATCAATAATTTCAACCAAATGATATGAGTTAAGCAAGGTATGTTCTAAGAAATAGGAATATTTTCTTATTCTATGGCACAAAAACTTTGAAATTTTATATATTGGGGAGTGTTGGACATTCACTATTATTCTTAAAGGATTACACGGCTTATGCACTTTAACTAAACCATAAACTCTGGGTGCTACCATATCTCTTTGAATGAGAGTGTTACCATGCGTCGAATCCAATTCTTCATTAGCAATCATATTATTGATTAATAATTTTACTTGCCCTTGTAATTTATCAGTAGGGTCTTTTGTTATTTTAGTGTATACTTCAGCATTACTTAACTGTTCTATCATTTTATTGTTATAATCAGATTGATTCATCAGAACTGTAGCTCCTCCTTTATCCGCCTTAAGACATATAACATTATTTGATACTAAATCCTTTCTGAGACGTTTAATTTCATAATTAGGCTTAACCTTACCCTCTTTGTGTGTTAAAACTATTGAGGCAACGTCTAATTCAAATTTCACCTTATCATTATCCGAAAGAAGCTTTGCCGTTTTGACAGCCTCAGTAATTAATTCGTTTCTAACCGATCTTTCATTAGGAATAGCCATGTTTAAACCACGGTTATGTAGTTCAACTTGATCCTTCTTAAGATTTAATGTTGATAGATTTACTATTCTTTTAGTCCCGATTAACTTATCACTTTCTTGAGAACTATAAATTCCCAAATCAGCTAATTTTTTATCATGTCTAAATCTTACTTTCCATACCGAAAAGAATAGATAGAAAATATGTCAACTAAGAGTTAAACAAGATAATATACCGAAATGTATTCTTTTCATTAAAAAATGAGATTAGATATGTCTGATGATGAAATTAATTCATCACTACTGCCAATCTGTCAAAAATCCGAATGAATCATATTGGCTAAAGAGCAATCCACGACTAGGATACAAAATTCTGAATGGTTATAGTAAATTTAAGATAAAATTGAAGCTTATAGTATAGGTGTATAAAACTGAATACAAATTTCTCTGTGAATTTGAGGTTAAATTTGGTAATTTGATATGTAATCAACAGAATGAAAGCCATATTATTGATCTAACTGATGTTTCGGATATCCAGAAATCAGAAATTGTTATTGACAGTGAGGAATTGGTAACATAATTTTTAAAAGTAAAATCTAACAAATCACCTTTTTACATCGATTGAATTACCTTGAACTTTTATCACTGCGCTCTGCGTCTTTATAAACAGTATCTTGAAAGACGGAAGAATATATATTGGTATTTTAACGATCGTGGCTAAACCGATGCCTAAGGTAAGTAAGCCAATGTGTTTACATGATTATATATTAAATTCGTTTGTCCCTTTATTTTTTAAGATAATAGAATCTTTGTTCCCGGTTGATTTTGTTAAAAGTCAAATTGGATGTACGATAGATTGATCGACAATTTTTATCATGCTTTCCATGTGGAAGCATGTAATTAAGCTCGATGAGAAAGAAGTGAATGCATCAATAGAATTTATCAAAATCTCAAAAGATTTTGACTCTATTACTTTTGATGTAATTTGGAAGGCGATTAATTCGTTGAATATCTATCTTAAGATTACTCAGGTATTATGTATTTCAAGTAAATAATTTGAGATCAATTCCACTAAAGGTTACAAGTGGAGTTTCAGAAGGATCTAGATTGAGACCAAATTTATTGAAAAAATTATTGGAGCATTTGCAAATAGTCGAGTTTGCAAAGTTCCAATCGATCCAAAAAATATAGAGTTCTCTAAAAATAATATAACAATTGTTTTGTATGACCTGTAGTGAGAACAGACAGTAAAAAATGAAAGCCTTGAAAATGGGCAATATGACAATATGTAATTACGTTTATCTTCATGATGCTGCGGTTAATGATGTTTTTTGAGACAATAGTTCAGCAAGAAATCGAGGATTTGGGCATAAATAGTCAATGTACAACTTCTGCTGAGAGAAATATTGAATGAAAAGTGGTCTGTGCTAAAAACAGATGGGCGCTAATAAATAGAAGTATTTTAACGATTGATATATAATTGAAATTTTATTTGATTTGGATTAGGCCGAAACTGGAATGTGCCGCCACTACTTGTATCCCAACGAACAAAAGTATGTCAAACAAGCTATAGACATTAAAAAAGAAAATTTGTAAAACATATTAGCCCTGTGTCCTGCACCACATATGCCAACAGATTACAGTTCGCATCACTGCAAGCTTTATGGTATAGTAGGATGTGTTATTGTACAAAAGTTTCCCACTTCAATCACAAATTAATAAGAATGATTCATGAAGTAGGAACTAGGTCTGTAAATTTGGCGACTTCTCCTTTCGGGAAAAATATGGCGGAATATTATATTTTCTTTTGCAAAAATTTACAAAATTTACAATCAGCTATCAATGGGTCTTAGAAAATCGCCTGCATCTAAGATGTCTTTCAAAATTTAATGTACTGAACTAGAAAAAATATACGATCCTATTGATCATTTTGATTTTGATTATAACAATAGTTTCTCGTGGTTAAACGAAAGACGAATAAATTTGATGAGCAACATACTCTCTCGCAATTTTTGTACCTATTACTTGCATTAATATATTGGAAAAGCTATGCATTATATCATCATATTAGCTATCATTATAAGTAAACAATTGTTAGTCATGGTTCTCACCTATACATAATAATACACTCGAATTATACACTCTAATAATAATACACTCAAATTATCAGGTCAGAGAGCATCGAAAAAAATCTATTATTTATATTATGCATTATTTTGTATATGCAACAAGTTAAAAAGACTGTTTTTTGTCTTTATCATAACAATTGTATAAAAATTTGATATAAAATACGCAATGATTTTACTGCAGGATATTAAGATGTTGACAAAATTATTGAAACTCAAGGAACAAATTAATGTTATATAATATCTTTTATCTAGTTCACTTTTTCTCATATTACTATCTATTTATAAAATATGTCTGGTTTGAATCCAAATTAAGATGTTCTTTTCTATTATTTATATTCTATGCGTGTTTCTGAAAAATTGGTCTCCCAAAACACAAAAATTAAAAGGTGACCTCAAATACGTTATTTCACATGGTGTGTATAAAAAAAATAGTCTAACGCATGTAAATGGCAAATTCATATCCAGCCACTCTACTTTGCAGTATATATACTTTTGAATTGTGTATAATTCGATTCTTTGTATCCTGTGACTGTCTGGCGTGATTTTCATTAGCAAGCCTAATTTGTTATTTTATTTCTCAGTTCGGTTTTAAAAATACAGGGCTTCAAAACAGGTTTGCGTTTATATTTGTGCATATCGGGATTGTCCAGGAACAGGATATTTAATAATTCAGTTTTCTGCATCTAGTTTTTTTCCAGGTTATCTACTTGGGTGCAGTGTTGCGAAAGAGGTAAAAAATCCGTCGCCTATTACTCGATTAATTAAATAGATATTTAAGTGTCATTAACATGGAGGTTACTCTTTAGTTTGAGGACACTGAAAATTTGATTCGTTATTGTATGCATGAACTTAAGAGATGTGGAAGAGAAAACAATCTTATCAGACCTCTAGAGGAACACTAAGACTATATTTAACTTGGCGTTCATGTGGCTCTTACTAGCTATTTGGGATGGAACATCTGCAACGTGCCTGCTGTCTACATTCCATGTTTGATCATGAGAAGGCTTGTGTACGTCTTGTGTCTCAGTAGCCTGGCCAAAATTATGTGAAAGTGGCCTTTTTTAACAATGATGTAATGTACATAATTCATCGTCATCATCATGCCCAGCCATACAAAAGCCAAAAGTGACTAATGTTTCACTGCCATATAACCATAAGAAGTGAAAAAATTGTATGAAGAAAAACAGTAAGAATATTTTAGACAAATTATTAGTGAGACTTACGAGAGAGATAAAGAGAAAGAAATAATACTTAGTTACTATGAGTAAATTTACCAGGATAACACACAGAAGTGAATCAAACTAAATCTCGACTCAAAAATATTCTGACCAAATCAGCTTTAAGGCAAGGCAACACCAGCAATACGGCTTCCTTGCTGTTTTCACTGTATCACGTCATAAGCAAAACTAAACCCCACAGCTAAATATGCCCTAATAAGAAAAGAAAGTTAAGATGATGACTCTACTAGAAATCTGCAACATGAGCGCTGGAGCTGGAATCGATGCCATATCGCACAGAATTTCCAACCAAGAAGAATGATGCGCAGGTGGAACCCATCCTAACAGAGGAGTGGGTCCTATACTACCCAATTTGGATTTAAGTGACTTCAACTGTTACTGCGATGTAAAAATCATCTCACCTTGGTTCTACCGACAATCTGGTGCTGGATGAGAGTACAGAGCTCCATTTGGCAATCGAATTGAGGAAATGTGCAAAATGTGACCAAGCCAACGATGTTGATGGAGCCTTTTTTGCTTTCCTAACGAGGAGCACTTTTTGCCAAATATAAAAATTCGTCCACGGATGTCTACATTGGTAGCAAAAATGTGCTATGCTGTTCAAACACCAATGGTCGAATGCTTTTAAGCGTATAAAATCATTAACTCAAAGTGGCCAAGTTTCCCTAGCATATATTAAAGCTGCGCGTACAGCTGCATTGCAAACACGTTTAAGGCAGAGTGAAATAATTGCGTTTCCCCATAAATGACGAAATTTCGTGAAAGCCTAGTTGGTGAGCAATGTCGTTGGATTTTATGATTCGTGGCCAGTCTATCAAAATATCATGCTGGTGAAATTTTTGGAATGATTATTTTATATATAGAGCTTTATATATATATATATATATATATATATATATATATATATATATAATTTTTCGGACTATGCTTTGTGCAAAATTAATAATTTCGTCTAATTGTTTGAGTGCCCCGTTTGAAATATATGCGGCCAACCTCTAGTTCAATATAACTGCGCAATTAAAACTTAGTAATAAATGGTTAACAACAAATGAGACACAGATTGCAAGTTGCAGAAGGTAAATTCCAATTGCTGGTGAAAACATAAGCTCCTATTCCCTTAAACTCAGATTCGCAACGCAGATTGTTTGAAAGATTAACGAAGAGAAGGAAATCACTGAATATTAAGAACTCCCTCCCTAATGAATAGACGACCAAGTGCATTCATTAAAATCCACGCTTGGCAGTGAACATAATGCGAAAAAAGTCATGATTCTAAATGATGATGTGAAACAAATCAATTAACTTTAAATTGGAGGATCACATTTAGTACGCAAAACCGATATTGCATTGGAACGAGCTAAATTTAAAAATACATGATATTAAGCATGTAGAGCTTTCAAATTTTAGGTAAGATAACATACCATCAAGGTAGCAGCCAATTCGAAATAGCGTAGGCATTCGCATCACAAAGGCAATCACATTGGCTATAAATTTGTTCATTTCTTTAGGGGTAAGCATACGCCAGAGTAGACGTGCGATCGGATTCCTTTTATAGTTGATAAATAACAGCAGCGACGTGATGAGACCTGACATATAGGTAAAGTAAAATCGAAACATAAATATAAGATTAAAACTCGCATACAAAGGCTAAATAACAGCAAAACACTGTAAAATGAAGCATATTACGGATGAATTCATCTACACTTCCAACAGACTTTCAATGCCGTCCTGTTACACATTCTGCCATAGATCACACTTTTCTGAGCACCTAAAACAAATTAGTTCAAATTGAACAAGAAAGATATAATAACTTCCGATTGAACGTAAGGTATAATCTCATATTCACATTCGTTTCGTGGTGACTCATCCGTAGGAGCCGGGTGTACGCTATATGCTCACTATATATGAGAGTGAGGAATTTCCTATATCGGCTTCTACTGATGATTTGCCAATAAGCACGAAACAAATATGCATATGAGGTTATACCTACCCTTCATGATGACTTCGGTTTATCCTTCTAGTACTACTTGAACTAATTTATTATTACGTGCATCACACGTAACACGTAAGTGCATATATATTAGTTCTCCGCAACAAACCGTATCTAAAGTATTGCCTTCACCTCTGTAAATTTTGCATAACCAATGACTGGCTAAGCAACAGGAATAAATGCAGTCGCATTTCAAAGAATTCATAATTTAATTTATATCAAGTGGAAAGAGTCTCTACGTGACCACAGATACGACAGTTCTAGGAAACTCCACAATATTATTCGAGACTGCCATTTGGGCTGTAACCAAGGAAAATTCGGGTAGAAGTTCAATTACTTATTTTTGGTTTTGAAGAATAACTTTAGTATAAAATCAATTAATAAAAACGCAGTTTTAAAATGCTAGTTTCTTTTGGCCGGGGCAACTTGATATTTTGTGAAGCAAATTTTAAAATGCAAAATGGATTAAGTTGGATTAACAAAATACATTAATAACAACGAACAGGAATTGATAATCGCACATGCCGGTGTTGCCTTGGCTTGAAGAGGTCTTGGCCATAATAGTAGCGTAGACATCTAGGTTGCTTCATTTGCCTGTGTTATTGAGGTGATTCTCTCCAATTTAACTTGATCGTCCACTACATAAAGCCTTCTTCGGCAACAATTTGTCGATTCCATATTGTTATTATTATTATTATTATTATTATTATTATTATTATTATTATTATTATTATTATTATTAATTATTTGTTTTTAAATTTATTTTTATCATGGATATATGTCATTGAAATGTCATTTATTAAAGGTTGTTATGTTGCCCTCTGTGATTTTCATGACATTTAAATATGCACATACAAACACCAAAATAAAAACAATTCAACAGTTAATATTCAATTCATAAAATTATTCATTTTGTTAATTTAGAAAATGAAAAAGGCATTGTAACCGAATAATTCGGCAATACGTAGCCTCTTTTTATTAGTTAATTTGGAAAACATGTAGTTACACCTAGTTCAGATATTGACGTCTATAAATATTTTTTTCGTTATTACGGAAACGTCCTACTTTTTGCCAATTATGTTTACTCCAAAATTAATTTGAAATCCCTTCTTTATCCAGTCCTACCTGTATGGCGCAATGAGAAACTATTGGATTCATGATTTTTAGACCACCTATAAATGAATGGTGTGTTTTAAACCCCAAAGGATTTCGAAATTTGCATTACCAATTCATTACCATTTCACCAAAAAAACTAGTCACCTACTAATCTAGTCAAAGCATGAGCACATCAAAAAAAATGCCGCAGATACTGACAGTCCCTCCCATTACCGATCGGATAACGAATAGTAAATTTGTGGATGAATCTCCTATGAAAAGAATACAATTCAAAGCATGATTTTTACAAACAAAACCCATATTTATTAATTTTGGCTGTTAGCTAATTATCTGGTGTAAAGCATGTACACAGACGAATGACAGATAATAATTGGGCTTGAACTGTTAAAGTATTAGATAAGAAAATCAGTGGATATCGTATCATGGGTCAAGCTTCGCAGACAATCATGGCTACCAGACGTGAGATTCACACTAGAGGCGATACCAGACTCGAATAGATATGTCAGATTTCAAATGCTATTATAATTTTAAAAGCTACAACTGTACCCATTCATTTTGTCTTGCCTAATATCTCGTAAAGCCTGCTAATAACCAATTAGTTCAGTTGTGACCAGAAGGATAAACCAAAGACAGCATGAACGGAAAGTATAATCTCATGCACATTCGTTTTGAGCTTACTGGCTACTCATCAGAAGGAGCCGTTATTACGCCCTTTAACCACTATAAATTTAGGGAGGATTGTGGGATAGAATATTAACTACTCTACTGCACGTTTACACATTCGTCTAGGAGATTTTATGGTCCTATTATCCAAAACTCCTCACTAAATATATAACGGTTAAAGGGCGTAATACCGGCTCCTACTGATGAGTCACCAGTAAGCACAAAACGAACGTGCATGAGACTATACTTTACGTTCATGCTGTCTTTGGTTTATCCTTCTGGTCACAACTGAACTAATTTGGTACTAGATTCGCAAACCTAATACATATTTACATATATATTAGATCTCCGAAACAAACAGAATTTAACTGTTAAATATTGAATTTAATTATGTCATGCTTACCGCGAATTGTGATAACTGATATCAATAAAGACAAGTTTATGGATTTACTGGAATAACATGTGTTCAGAAATGATTGTAATTCTCAATTTCGGTGATCTACAGCATACATTGATATCCAGCGTGTTGGTACCATGTACCGAATAGGAAACCATAGTGTTAGCACCATGTATCTTTTCGGTACTATAATGTTGGTATCGGTTGCTAACACAATAGTTATAGTATTAGTTTACTTTACAGACTCGGTATATATATTATAAAGTGTGTGTTAGCGTGGATGACACATTGTCGAGACTATAAGGTTTTAGCTATTCTATTGCAAGTTTAAACATTCGTCTAGGAGATTGTATCGTCCTATTATCCCACATCCCTCACCCAAATATATAGTGGTTAAAGGACGTAATTCCGGCTCCTACCGATGAGTCGCCAGTAAGCAAAAAACGAATGTGCATGAGATTATACTTTTCGTTCATGTTGTCTTTAGCTTATCCTTCTGATAACAACTGAACTAATTTGTTACTAGGTGAGCAACACGAAATACATACTTGCATATATATTAGTTCTCCGCAACATACTGTATTTAACAGTTCTAACTGGCCACCGACATCTGTCAATATTAATACACACCACACTATGTTGGAGTGTGGTAATAAATTAAAGGCTTACAGACAAAAATCGATATGATTGCGCAAGTGATGTTTACAATGTCACGACAGAATTATTGCCTTGCATTTGTCTGTCGGTGGTAAGTCAATTAAACTTTAAGCACAAAAATGAACAATCAAAATTGTAGAAAATATAAAAATGCATAAAATGAAATGATGAAATTCAGCTATTAAGTTAGTTAGCTAAATGAACACTATTACTACTGTAGAGGCTCCAAAAATATTGTTACCTGAGAACCCCATAGAAGCCAGATGGTGACCAGTCTTTAATTGTATAATTGAATCTGACAAGCTAGTACTCCAGTTCACATCTGTCAAATTCAAATCTTCCATATCTTGAGCTAACTTGCTAGTGTCCTCAGCCTTAAGATTAACTTCCATGCTGATCGTATTTAATCATTAATTTGATACTTAATGTTAGGCACACGGAATGTGAAACCTTTCACGTTACAAAACACCCGAACAAATAATCCGGAAAGAAAAAGACGTGAAAAACAGAATTATTAAATTACCTGTTCCAGAACGTCCCCAATATGTACGATTCAAAGGACAAAATGATAGCAGATTTATATTGTGCAAATCGAGTAATTATAAATGTAAATTGTAAAAAAGGGATTAAAGCAGCTAGCTGAGGAAAGTCAGGCCAATCACGTACATATAACCAGAACAGAGAAAGTCAAAATACATCAGGCACACAGAAAGGTCAACTCAAAAACTGACTAAAAACAATTCTTACATAGTTAACATCGTTATTTGTTTACGAAAAAATAATTAAACATTGTTTATAAAAATGTCGTTCCTTAGTAATACGTTTGCGTAGTAACAAAACGTGTAAACAGTGTCCTGACAAAATTATGTCTTTTTCTCGGAGGAAGTACCTTCCTCTACACTTCACAGAATATGTATACTATTAAAAAACAAAATAACACAGGATCACTTCTGTATTAATTCATTTTAAGTGTTATCTTATACATACTGTAATGTATGTTCCACGCTGACTGCGTAACTAAAGAATTATACAATGGATGAATAACAAAAAACTCATCTGTTCATGTTTTCACTAAGATAACATTCTGGTTATTTGAGTTCCATCACAAAAAGAATTTTGGCAAGAGCGTTGAAAGCTGGATTCCGAAAACTAGTGCTTATTTAAACAATCAATCATTGATAAGGCGTTGAGATACCAATTATTTTTTTCAAGCTTATGGACCTCAAATGGACAACAAATTTGTACGTAAGATAAGTTGTAACATAACCACACAATAAAGTCAGTTATACGTGATATGGTAGTTCAATCTTCCTTTCTTATAATAAGAAAAACTGAATAACGTGGATCGATTCCGAATGACATTTCAAAGTTCGCGAAAGCATAGAAATTGCGCAATCATCAATCCATTTCAGCGGAAGGATATGGAAGTTTTAGATGTGAGAATCAGAACTCGGCATTTCCAAAACGTTTTACATATTAATTTCGTTTTGATCACGGTTACGTAGTGTTTCTTCGTAAGTTAATCATGATCAAGAAAGGTAGAAACACGTCAGTACGTCCAACAAAGGGTTGTTTTTATATGTTTTGTGACTGGTGACATCAAATTTTGTATTCGTGATTATCAACAGTCCGTAACTCACTTTCGAATCATCAATCATCCACATACATTATTATTATATATATAAACGCAAAAAATATTGTAATGATATCTGCAATTTAGGCTAAATTAAATAGCTAAATAAATTCGCACATAAATATTAAAACAAATATTTTTAAACTACTGCATAGAATTTAAGTGATTCAATTCATTGATTAAATCAATTTACATTTTTGCATATTATGCACACATTTAGTTAATGACTTTTTCAAAATAAATTAGAAGGATTTTGTTTACACAAAATCAAAATTTTATTCGTAAAGCACTTAAAGAATCGATTTGCATATACTATGGCTGAGTTGGTTTTATCAACGTGTACAGCAATTACAAGGATTATCCAAATGAATAACTGCGACAGTTGCGCCAGTTATCAGATCAAGCATTGTTTGTGCGACCGGTATTAATAATTCATCAAATCAAGTTTGTTAATTTGAGATAAATATCAATCCCACTTTATTTAACCATTCGAATAATATAGATAAAATTCTGTCAGTCGCAGATACTGACACGTTAAGAATTTCCATTGCTCAAGCATAACAATACCATTGTGATTCTTCTTGGCACGTAATATTATTAGACTTACGGACAATAAACTGAAAGCCGCACAACAACGGTAGAACCCACGAGTACCACTAAATGCAGTATCCAATGAATATCGGGATGAGCAACTAATGATGATAACGAAATGCCAACTAAATAGAAAATTTTAGAAATTAGAAATAATAAATAAGCGTTAAAGTTGAGGTTCAAATTCACAGAGAACTAACTAATAATAAGACAGAAACCCAATACTTTGCATCTTAAGCATACCGGCATAATAAGCAATCATGTCTTATAACAAGAACTCAAGAAGTATTCAAATGAAGCTGTAAGTGCAATGGTTTGCAGCCAAACGACTCGGTTGCTGCAATAATAAAAGCAATAAAAGTTATTTTTTATTTACATTAACTGCACATAAGCAGAAGATTTAAAAATTAAAAGAATTAATTAATATTAGTTTAGACTGGCTACAACGAATGTAATGTTTCATCTTTAGCAATATTAAGTTTGTCATATATATCTGGTATGATGTAAAGCTAATCAATTATCCCATAAACAATGACAAGCTTTTTGTTGCATAAAGGCAAATTAGGGTTGAATAGTTAGAATTTCAGGTCCTAAGATAATCAAAATGGTGTCCACCTGAACTAAGCTAACCAAAAACCTATGTTCGTATGTGGCTTCAGACTGCGTATAGTAAGCAACAATTGTGCCGCAGTGAAGTGTCCCCGATTTGAGCTCAGTCCGCGGCAAATTCTGGATATTAAAGTATGAGTTCCCAAAAATGGAAAAACCTATATAGTGGATGAATTGCTTCTGCTATCTGAATAAATTTTCAGTTTACACTGCCAACACATAATCAAAATCCGGCTATTAGCTTTAAAAAGTTTCCAAAAATGCAATGATGACAGTTTTATAATGACAGATCAGGGATGGCTAGCTAGAAATTAAGAGATTTCGATTGCAAAGTCTATTCCGAAATTCAAACATCGACTAGGCAGTATGAAGGGCATTAAATTTTCATCAACTGTAGTAAACTAATATTCGTTTTACTATATAAGTAAACCTTCACTTGTTGATAGACTCACTGATTTCGATAAAAAATACGGTTTGCCATAGAAATAAATTGCTAGGCAGTATGAAGGGCATTAAATTTTCATCAACTTTAGTAAACCAATATTCGTTTTACTATATAAGTAAACCTTCACTTGTTGATGGAATCACTGATTTTGATAAAAAATACGGTTTGCGATAGAAAGAAATTGCTTAAACATAGCAATACCATTGTGATTCTTCCTGAAACGTAATACTTTATCCGTCTTTCGATTACTGTTTGACTTCCGAAATTAAGCAGAAATCCGTACAGCACCGACAGAACTCACGAGTATCCGCTACGATGCTAAAAGTAAAGCAGAGAGTTACCAGTGAAAATCAGGAAGAGCAACAAGGAAGAATATCAAAATTTCAACTAAATGAAAAATTTAAGAAATGAGAAATAATAAATAACCGTTAAAATTGAGGCCCAAATTCACAGAAAAATATTATTATTAAGACAGAAACCAAATACTTCGCATCTTAAGCATAATAAACAATCATGTCTTATGAGCAAAATTCAAGGAATATTCGAATGAAGCTGCTAGTGCAATGGTTTCCAGCCTAATGACTCGCTTTCTGTTATGTGCAACAAGGTCAGTAGAGTTCGTTCCGCCATATTACCTTTTTTTACTATTTCGGCGTATGTCTTCGCGCCCTTTTTCTCATTACTTTCCATTACTTTAGATTTAATAAAAGCTTTTTATATTTAGAGTAACAGCACATAATCAGAAGGTATAAAAAGTATAAAGACGAAAATAATGGGAGTTTAGAACAGCTACAACTGATGTAATGTTTTATGTTTACCAATATTAAGATTATCGTATGCTTATGATATGATGTAAAGTTAATCAATTATCCAATCAACAAGTGACAATTTTTCTGTTGCATTAAGGCAGATCAAGGATCGATTGTTAGAATTTCAAGAGATTCCAAATAGTTTCCACGTGAAGGAAAGACTAACCAAATACCTATGTTGTTATATGGCTTCAGATTATGTTTAGTATGCAACAATAATGCCACAGTGAAATGGCACCGATTCGAGTTTAGACAGCGGCAAATTCTGGATATTAAAGTATGACTTTCCAAAAATGAAGAAACCTATATAGTGAATGAATTGACACTGCCATTTCATTAGATGTTCAGTTTGCACTGGCACCACAATCAAAATCCGGCTATTAGAGTTAAATAGTTTCCAAAAGTCCCATGATAACAGTTTTATAATGATAGATTGGGGGTGCCTCAGATGTTTCAATGGGGGCAGTACTTCAGCAAAGAGAACAGGATATAGTAAGATAGATTGGGTTTTATAGTCGAAAGCTTCGTAATCGAAAAAAAACGGTATGACAATTTTGGTAAAGTGCTTCTTGTTGTGTATGCTGCAGTGCTACATTTTGAGTATTTTTAGACGGTCATCAGTTCAAATTATTAACAGATCTTAAGCCGCTGATAAGCATACATACACTAATGAAAATAGGAAGAACAGACTTACATCATTTTACAAAGAACCATATAAGGTCAAGAGGATGACAGACAAAAATGTCGTCAGAGAAATGGCATTGATGATTATTACTTTAGATCGTTGCATTCCACATTTTATCTGGATTGAGGATAGGACTGAATCAATAGATGAGTTGAATGACCATCGCACCATGGACAAATCTGATGTGTGCAATCCGATTAGGCTAGCAAAAAAGGCAAAACAGCAACTTTCACAATACGCTTCGTTGACCACATCGCTATTATGTTCTACCGAGTTGCATAATCACAGCGTTCCGTGAACGTCAGACAAACTAGCAGTGTTAGTGACAAATGTACAGGGCTCAACTTCGACGAGAGAGGTACCAGTATGCACAATCCGCTGAGGAAGAGTTCAACGTCAAACGAAGAACAACGATTACGTCTATTATTAGCCGTCTTTTTTGAGAATTTGTGTATGTAGAGGAAGATATTTCCTCCAAAAAATTAAATCAACAATTATTGATACATTTAAACCACTCTGGTTGATTGAAATGAATATTATTTAAAAAGAAATTATTCATTTAATTTCTAGAACATACTTTATTTAAAGACATTTCAGTATATATAATTTTTTTGATTGTGCGTAATTTAAGTTTTGGTAATCTGTCACTGTTCTGGCGTGACTTTTTCTAGCAAGATGCGTTTGACATTTTATTTCTATATTTCTAATTTTACATATCTTGATCTACACAATATACTCATGCTACCCTTTTGTGTTCTGAATCTTGCATATTGGGAACGTTCAAATTAGCTCAAGTATAGCAGGTATGGACCTAATAGATATGAATGAGAATACTAGCTTATCAGACTCAAATGGGTATAATAGGACTTGGCATCTATAGGGTTCCAATTGACTAATAGGGTTGGAGCCTCTACAAATATATCTGATGGCATCTAATGGTAGAATGGCTATTACCAAAGTAAAAGGAATTGTTTATAATAAAACTATAATATTGTAGGATATCTTGTAGTTATAGTAGTAGCTTTTGCGGGGTAGTTGTCTATTTATTAATGATCGCTTACATTTTCATGGTGGTCGTTATCCCCACCCATTCCTTGATCAGTCCCTGACAATTTCAGAAGGGTGAAGTAAGAAAATTCATCCATTTACAGAAGTTTATTGCAAGTGGTGTAGCTAAGTATGAATCAATTCACAGTTAAACATGTCGGACCGTGCTCTAGACGTCAACAAAATGATATATTGTCAACACAATTAAATATCTCATGCACAAGTAATTATCGGGAGCACAAACGTCTGAATCGTGATTAGTACATGTAAATAATTGAAAATATATGATGATATAAATCCAGATTGATTAGCAATTTAGTTTAAAGTCACTGGTAAATATTGTTACCGATAATTGATGGATAAAAATCGTGTAAATACAGTCTTGAAAAAATATTACAAATAATTATTCCACTGTTTGATTGGTTTTGCAGGTTTCAATTATAATATTCTATTGAACAGTAGAATTTGTGAATATGATTGAGGAACATCTGATGTCCAGATGCGTGGAATCATATCTGAACTATTCTTAATAATGTAAATTGAGATTAATGCAAAGCAATCACTAAATCCACTTGCGCGCTGAGGCTTTTAGTTATTAAACGAAACCCTAGTCTTACAGTTCAATTTGCAGTTCAAGAAATCCTCGATTAAAACTGCTTGAAACTAACAGAGATTGTTTCTAAATCCCAGTTAACAGAAATGATTCCGTAAAACAGAGTTACACTATTTGACCTTAAACAGCACTCTATTTGTCAAAATTGAACATCGTTGGGTTGTAAAGCGTAGCTGCGTGTTACATACACCCCCACCGACCATGAAATATATTACCGATGCGGCGGCTAACCTTACAGAGGCATGACGGCTCTGCTGTAACGAGTAACCACGATGTTGGCTTTGTCGACACTGATTCTGGTTCCTCTTATCTCGCGGCAGCGTGATCGGCGTCAGTTGGCTCCTTCGTTGACAGTGACATGTCGGGCGTCAGACCGTGGTCAAAGCAAAACTCGACTGGAGGTGGAGTCAACGTTCTTCGCCGCCTAATAGGTCAACATCGTGGAACAGCGGGTCATTTGGATCAACGTCGGCTGGGGATAATCTGTGTTTGGAGACAGCTTCAGCTTTGCAAGTTATCTCCAAAATAATGTAATTCTGACGGCGATCTAACACATGATAAGGAGTGCGCTTCGGTTTGGCTAGAATCCTGTTATCCATGTCGTTGTTGACGAAGAACCATTTGCAGCTATCAAAATCTTTGCGTTTATATATAGGACCATGTTGCTGACGTGTAGGAAAGATCGGCCGATTCTGAGCGTTATATTGTAGGTAACTGCAAAGTGGAAACAGAAATACCGGATCGTTCATCGTTATCGCTGTTTCAGAGCGTGATCGTACTAGTTCACCAGGCAGCTCAAGACATTCGCCAAATACCAGTACAGCGGAAGTACATTTGATTGGCTCTCGCGGTCTTGTACGCATTGATAGATGTACTTTCGGTAAATCCGCAAGCCAATTTTCTTTTGGGCCGGCTTTGAGCGCCGCTTTCAGTTCCCGGTGGGGCCTTTCGACCAAACCATTTGCTCTCGGATTGCGAGCCGCAGTCACGGAGTATTTGACACCACAGTATTTCAGTAGGGCTGCGAAATCTTTGCCGAAGAACTGTGCGCCACGATCGGTTGTCGGTTTAGTTGGAGCACCAAACCGACCGAACCAACTGAGCTCTAAAGCATAACTGACAGTGTGTTGCTTCATGTCTGGCAGTGGTATGGCCTCATAACATCGAGTAGTGCGAACCCGTTTTAACAGTAGATATCGTATATTGTTCACGACAAGTAAGGTTACCAAATCAACGAGTATGTGCGTGAACTGAACTATGGGCACTTGAATGACTTGTGGCGCCGTTTTGGTGAGTCTCGACACTTTGCATTTATGACATTCTAGACATGGTTTTGACTACTTCTTGACATCTCTACGCATGCCAGGCCAAAAATACGTTCTGGATAGAATTTCTACAGAGGCTTTGCCAGATGGATTGCTCATTGAATGGTAAACCTCGAAGATCTTGTGACAGAGTTTTTCAAGTATAGACGGCCGAGGGCACACGCTAGTTATTTCACACTGCTGCAGACTTCCATCATAATCAAATGTTTTCAGGCGATTGACATCAAATGTCTGAAATGATGGATCATCTTGCTGAGCTGCTTGCAATTCCTGAATGCTTATAGGTAAAGGACACAGGATAGAAGCACAGAGTTCCGTAGGACGACTTAGGGAGTCAGCAACCACGTTTTCTGATCCTTTGACAGAAGTGACTTCATATTCATACTCGTGTATTCGTGTAAGTTGTGAGTTGACATGTCGTGAATATAAATAATCTTTCTTTCCTCTGGGCATCGGGAGAAGAGGAAGGTGGTCGATGTAGATCTTGAACTTTCGGCCATCCAGATAGGTGTGGAAGTGTAGGATCAACCCGTAGATTGCGAGTAACTCTTTCACAAATTTATCATACCGTGTCTCGCGAGGTTGTAGATTTTGCGAGTAGAAGGCCATAGATTGGTGTATGCCATGGATAGACTGCTGAAGTTCTGCGCCTATGGCAACGTCGGATGCGTTAGTGATAAATTCAAAAGTGTGAAACCAATCAGAGGAATGTAGCATGATCGCTTTGCATAAGGCCTTTTTGGCATCCTCGTAAGCCTGCCTGTCGTCCACGTTGAGCTGAATCAGTTGTGATTTCTTGACAAAACGGTTTCTGGCACGAGATATTTGTGAAGAGGTGCCAGAATCTTGGCAAGGCAGGGTACGAATCGAGAATAGTAGTTAATGTTGCCCAAGAATCGTCGTAATGTTCAAACGGTGGTTGTAGGCTGTAGATCTTGAATAGCACGAACCTTAGCAAGTATAGGTGTCATGGCTTTCTCGGAAATTTGATGACCGTGGAATTCGATTGATTGCTGTGCAAAGACGCATTTGTTGCCATGAAATCGGAGGCCATAGTCTGCTAGATGTGTGAGTAGAATATCAATATGCTGTATATATTCGTTCATTGAGTTCGAGAATACCAGGATGTCGTCTAAATATGGAATTACAAATGGTAGACCATCTAGTATTTCGTCTATAACGCGTTGGAATATTTGCGAGGCATTCTTGTGACCGAAAGACATATAGTGATATTCGTGAATGCCACCTCCGGTGAATCTGAGTGCAGTATATGATACGGAGTCTTTGTCCATCGGTACTTGATAGTAGGCTTTCACTAGGTCAAGTTTTGAATACACAGCATGACCAATAGCAGATCTGAGTAGATTAGCTGGATTTGGCAGGATGTACGAATCAGACTGTGTGCAAGAATTGAGAATACGATAATCCCCGCACACTCTGAATGTTGCTGGTTCACTCTTTGGTACTACTACCACAGGCGACGCAAAAGGTGAGCTGGATCGTGCACAGATACCTTGTTGACGTAGCATGGCGAATTCTTGCTCAGCAGCCTTATGTTTGTGTGGTGCCAATGGACGTGCTCGTGGAGGATGAGGAAGTGGTTTCGACAAGATGATACGATGGGCTGTGATGGCACGCTTCCTCTTGAGATCGGGCATGAAGGAGATAGGTTTGACGTTTCAGAACATCGTCCAGTTGCGGTACATGAGGAACTGGAGGAATTAGCTGTATGGATGAGACTGCTTCGGCGAAAGTCGTATGTTTTAACGCTGATGAAAGCAACTAATTTTCTGCGGTATGTATCTCTCGTGTTCTTGTACGAATAGTAAGGTCGAAGTGTTCGACAAAATCACGTCCAATGATAATTCTTCTCGTATTGGCAATGATGAAAGGATAATTGAAGCATCTTTTTGAGTTGGCGAACGAGATTGTGTGTACTCAGACCCCAATCGTCGCTATACTGGAGCCAATGGTGCGGGTTAGATTGCTGGTGTCAACTGGGTGAGTAGGATTAAACTAATTTTGGCGTAGTAAGCTCACATCTGAACCAGTGTCTATGAGAAATAATTTGCCAGAGGTTGCATCACAGATGAGAAAGGGTGTTGATAGTAGCAACTGACGATAAGACTGGTTGCTGGCATTTGGGCATTTGAAGCATGACTTGACTGGAGCCGTCGCTGTAAATGCAATAGTTTTTATTGCGCTCTACTGCGAAAGCAACGTGCTTCGAGCCATCAGACGTGGAGCGGCTAATATGTCCATTGCCTTCGAATAGTACACAGTATATTTCGTATTAGAAGGAAAGAGCACATTAATAACAAAGCGTATAATAGCCAGTTACTTCGAGACTACCAAACATCACTTTACAACCTTTTATTTCTATACATCCTGGGCTTTCAATTTATTATAGGGGTGGCAACTAGTCTAATTCGGTTTACTTCTATTTATTGTTTGAGGTGATTATGCGTATGTGTATGTGTGTCTATTTCTGTTGGGGTCTTTCTCGTTGTATCGCTTAGTGATGTTTGAGACCTGGCCATTCTTGTATTGATGGATTGAAGATTATCCAACGTTTTGCATTGTTGGCTTTTAAGTGTACGAATAATTTTCCACGAGTGCTTTTTTTCGTATCGCTTTGTTCTGTCGCCTTGGTAACAGCACAGACTGTGCGGATTGCAGTGTTGAATGCTGCAAAATGTTAATGTTCGCGACTGCATAGAAATTGTGCAGCCGGCATTTCCAGTCAAATGCAATGTATGCGAGACTACTAGAGGTGAGAACCTCATATCTAACTTCACTTTCCATATACATGCATTGCGGTTTGATCCTTGCTAGTCAGTTTGTCGTCGTAATAGAATGATGATTATGAGGGATCGAAACGCATCAGTGCGTGCGACTGGCGGTAGTTTTGCTATGTTGTTCAACGACTGGTTAAATAAAATGGGATTGGTGTTTAGATCAATTTCGCAAACTTGATTTAAATAATTGTTCTGCTTTACTAGGCGGAATATGTTAATTGTTTGGTGAGAATGTAATGGCTTCTACATTAGAGCCGACAGTAAAGAATAATCTCATGCGTACATGGGATAACTTCTTACGTATATGGTTGGATTGGCAAGTAATTTAAGTATTTCATAAACCAACATGCTAATTTCTATTCCATACCTAAAACATAAGTGTGATTAATAATGTTTAAAACCATTTTTTGTTCGAAATCAACACTAATTGCAATAAACATACTTTTCAGAGTATAAAATAAGCATTCTATAAAGTAGCAAAGACATTCCATCCGGTGGAGTGGTTTCGTCGTTATTGTGAAGCTATCAAGTTTAGTTAAACGAACATTACTTGCGCGGGCGGTGATAACAATTACTTTAATCAAGGTTGCGATCCTGGTATAAACATCTGACCCATTCTGTACATACATTTGTCAGTATAAACTAAGTATTGGACATTGTGGAAAAGGCAATTCATTCAATACACCTGTTTCGTCCTTATTGGGAAGTCATCATGTTCTAACCAGAATTTTCCGCGGACAGAGTTCGAATCTTGGCACGTCTGGTTCTAAATATGGTGCTCTAACCATTGAACCACGCTGCATCCCAGAGGAATTGCCTTTTCTACACTGTACAATACTTAGTACATACTGAAAAATGTATGTACATAATGGATCCGGAGTTTATATCAAGTTCGCAACCTTGATTAAAATAACTCTCCAAATATTCTCTAAAAGATCCCAATTAGATCAAAACCGGTTCGTTTGATGAATTGCATTTGCTAAATTGTAAACGCTTAGTTTTTACTGAAAAATGTATATAAAATGAGATTTGTGTTTCTGTTAAACTCGCGAACTTTACATAAATAACTTTTATAATCACTCGCACAATCAATGATTGTTTAACTGCATGAATTTTCGTTTCAATACTGCTTACTCATGTAGCTTGTTGTCTGGTCAACAATGAAATCTTTGAGCCGGCTATTCGAAGCTTCAGATCAAAAAAAGATGCGATATAGGCTCCATCTGAATAAAAGGCTACCTAGATACGTATATTTAGTACATTTATAGGGCATCTAGAGAACACATCAATAAAGAGTGACATAAGTGAATATGCTCAATATGTACGATACATGAATGATATTTCTCTTGTCCTTAAGAACAGTTTGCAATCATGAACTCTGCTTCAAAGTTTCAACAAAGCACATAATAATATCAGCTTCATGTCGGAGCACTAGAAAGATGATCCTCTGCTTTTCCTAGATTTACTATTAAAGAAAGAAATTAATGGTAATTTAAACAGATAAATTTACCGTAAACCAACCTGGTCTGCACAGCATTTGCATTACAGCAGTTTTGCACCGTTTCAATATAAATTATCAACAGTTCGTGATGTCTTTTCAAGAATTGACAGGTTTGTTAGCCAAGATTCAAAATCAAACGAATATAATAAAACAATTAGCGATGTAATGTCTTATGGCTATCTTAGAAAATTAATTGATTCTATTATAAAAGTGGGAATTAAACAGAAAAAACGTATTACGGACCAGAAAAGGAAACAGTCTACCTGAACATCCCATTTTCGGGGAATGCAGTTTCCCGAAATGTCCAAAAAGAAAGTTGAAGCAGCATTAACATACACATTTAATGCAGCAAAGCTACGATTGTTATTTAGGGTAGCATATTTGTCTTTACCAAAAATCAAGGAGGACGAGCGTTACTGTCGACATCAAATATTATTTACCAATATACATGCGCAAGTAGTCGATCAACGTAAGTAGGCTGATCGACCAGACGGTTAATTACCCGAATGAGAGACCATTGTAATTTAAACGCCTGCTTTAAATCGAATGGTGAATACACGTCTGCAATTGCGCAAAACGTCGTCTAAACTTCACACATATTTTCTCCAGACTTAGCATTTAAAATAATTTCTAAATGCAATAACAAAAGGGAGCTAGCTACAAACGAAGCCTTATAGATAAAAAAAATTGCAGTCGGATTCATGCAAGCAGAAGAAACATGTTCAGGCATTGAGCTTATACTGGAGGTGACACACGCAATTGATTGGTTTCCTTTTTCACAATCTTTCTATGTTTACATATTTCTGTCTTGTTTTGCCATCCAAGTTATGTATAAAGATAGATTTATTAATACATATTTGAGGAGACAATGAGAAATAAGCGTCTCTTGTATCTGATAAAATTTCTTTTTGTTTTTACACTTGGAATAGGTACAATAAATTTCTAAAAATGTTGTGTATTATGCGGAAGAGTGGCGCAGTGGACAGAGTCACACACGCCGAAGCAAATTTGCCCGGGTTTGAGTCCGATCCACGGCAAAATTTTTTACAATTATTGATGATTTCCCAATAATGGCAAAACTGGCCTACTGGATGGATTCCATTTCTATTTTATACAATGATTAATTTGTATATTTCGAGCTCACAATCTTGATTTAAATATTTGTAACGCTTTCCGCGTAATTAATGATTGTCTAATGTAATCATTGTTCTTCCATCAGAAATTAGTAAGAGATATTATAATAAATTTGAAATTATGCAAAACGCTTCCAGTGCAAGTTTAAAGACAAACTTTAATGTAAAAAAAGGGTCGACATTATGATTAAAAATCTATAGAATCTGTATCTATGAATTAAAAATGCAAATTATTTAAAATTATACACCAGAAAATTGTAAACTCTCAAGCGTATAGTAAAATTGTTTTTACAAGAACAAAAATAGCCCCAATAGGTAAAATGTTAATAATACTACTACTAATGATGATGATGATGATGATGTTGATGATGAGGATGGTGTTGATGTTAATGGTGATCATGATAACGATGATAGTGATGAGATCAATGATTGTGGCTATGATGATGATGATGATGATGGCGATGCTCATGATGGTGATTATGAGGATGATGATGATGATGATGATGATGATGATGGTGGTGATGATGATGATGATGATGATGATGATGATGATGATGATGATGACTATGATGATGATGATAGATGATGATGATGATTATTATGATGATGACTATGATGATGATGACGATTATGATGATGCTGATGATGATGTTGATGCTAATGATGATTTTAATAATGGTGATGATGAGATGTAGAAAAATAAGAAAATAATTATCGTTTTGTTTTCTGTGAACAAGTTACAAGGTATTCATAGAAACGAAACATTTCCTTTAACATTCTTTGTTGTTCGGAACAAATTATGAAGAATAAATTAAAATCAATTTCACAAAAATTTATTTTATTGGTTTGATTTTATTATTGGTAGTCGTATTCACATGAATAGGCCGCATATATGTATTGAATACATATATATAATCGCATATATAATCGCAAACTGAGCCGTGATTTTTTAGTTTATTTAATCTATGCACTTGCTGTTTACAATTTATTCAGCTCGCTTTCAATTATGGAATGCGATACCTTTTTATGAATTCCGACTGCTTAAGCTCCTGTTCAAAATCTAAACGTACTAATGGAAAACTAATTAATTATAAAGCTGACATTAACTAGGTCGGTTGTAATGATTCAACAGGCAAAGAAAATATGGAAGATCAATGTCTACCACCTGGAAGTCCTACTTTTTCTTCAGAGTTACTTTCTTTAAATTCTGTAAATAGACTTAATTCAAACAGATTAAAGACAACAAAGTGGCCAGAAACTTTTTCATCTACCTTGAAGCCAGTTGTTCAAGTCAGACATGACGATCATCATAACGGTACAAACGACAAACGAAGCAATCGTTTGTTATTCAATTGCCTAATGAACGGCAAAATTGCACTTGCTATTCAACCATTGAAACCGATAAATTTGCAATTAATAATTCGGAAAGGTTTTATGATGAAGCACCATCCCAATGTTATTGATTTACGAGCTAATCAGACATGCCAAATGTAAAAACTTGTTCGCAATATCCATTTATTAATCCGCTTTTAAACACAACGCACTATAACTCAAATGAGTTATTCAACCAATTGCCCGGTTTGGCTTCTACTTCTCACACTTGGTCTCCGCCTACGTACGCTGTCACCCAGTCTGTCAACTATAATGTTTGCACATTTCAGTAACTCCCGTTAAGAACAGAAACATTATCAAAAAACCCACTGCGGAAAAAAAATCCAAAAGCAATATCTTGAATATTTTAATAGGAACCTGTCTAATTCTGAAGCAGTCTTTACAACTATGAATTTCATTACCGAAAAATTGGTGAATAAACTCGAAATTGGAGGAAATTTCAAAGACCCTAACGGGGTCATGGATCTTCAACGTGTTCAGAGAGTAAAAATCCTAGAACAAGACGTAAATGAAAAGCTTCAAATACCTACAGATAATCTAAATTTGTATAAACCGCTCAACTGCAGCACTGACCACATACCTGTGAATAATATACAACAATTTTTGTCCACGTTTCCAAAGTCTTCGAAAGAATATGTAAATGAACCTAAATCAGATGTTGTTTTATTGGATAATGTAATATCTAAGAATCACATAATAAAATTACTGATAGAGCCGATAAACTTCAAACATTACATTGGGCATTCGTTAACCGACGACAGCAAATTTATTCAAAATCGTGGAGAAAACAATGAAAACTTATCGTATGCCTCTAAACCACAGTTTGAGGCGTAATTCATAAATCAAATCCAAAATATTTTGACCAAGAGGCCAAGTTTATCTAATCCGCTCCAATTTGATGCAAAACGATTTATGTCTTTCACTACAGTCAGCACATTTCCGGTACACAAGTTTTTCTACGATCAACTCCTGAATATTTGAAACTAAAGGCGAACAGGCAACTAAATATATTTGTCATTTTCTGCTTCAAAATGGACAAGTAAAATATAGCAATTTGAACACAACACAACAAATAAATGCCGAAAAAGCTGACAGTATTGTGCTGAAGGAAGTAGATAAAACTCAAAAATTCTCAATTCCCCTTAAAACACCATTTAATAAAGCCATTACAGCTACTTCAAGAGCATAGGAAAAAAATGTCATTTCATGATAGTGGAATTTTAATCAATACGGTAAAAAAAATCCGTATAGAATAACAAATTGCAGTTATAACCCTTTACCACAGTTCAATTCAAGTACTTCTTTTTATGCACAAATCATAATTATATGGATCATAACAAACACTTCAGATGTACAAACAGGAATTTCACCTGTTCTGCACCAGTATCGCCTAAATGGAATAAGCCTGACTACCAGTCACAGATCGTCGAGCGCACAAGCCTAGTAAGAAATAATGAAGAATGTGACAAAAGCAGGTTAAACATGGAAACTCAGATTATGCATGTCGGGGTAAGAATTGTACACTTGACTTATATGCCGTTTCATCGAAATTTTTGGAGGATCCTACGGTGCCTCGAATGGATTTTCCTAATCACGCTGGTAGTGATGGTGCCAATACATGTCACCAAGAAAATATAACCGATTTCGGCCAAATTATGCTCAAAGCCCAATCGTCAAGGAGTGTGTGAAATGTGAAAAACTAAGGCCAAATGTTGGTGGCTGTGTAGTATGCGCATTATCGCCATAAGAGAAGCACACCAATGGAATAAATGAAGATATTCGACAAATTCTAAAGGATGGCCACTTTCAGCAGATAGAGGAAAAAATACAATCGAATCTATAGAATAGCAGTATCAACAATTGAACCAGTCTGTTCATGAGGTAGGCAAACAGACAAGAATAGCCAATTTCAGTGAGTTTATAATAAAGAATAGCCTGCCACCATTTGCACAGTCTCGTGTCGAAAAAGGCGAAAATTCGAAGACAACAGTTCTGAAAATACTCACCTTTTGCCGGAAAAAACAAACAGAGCAAGTCAACGTATCCAAATGAAAACTTATCACAGAAATGGTGACTGTTCAATTTGCGTGTTTATTCAGGTATGTAAACTCGTTGTCAAAAGATTATTTTATACTAAATTTATATGATACTGGTGGAATCGTGCCAGGATTTGAATCATGGAGTATTTGGTTAAGATACTTGTAGCCGTTCACCCTCACCAATGAAGTCGAACATTGCACGCACGTTTTACCAATAATTGATGTCAATCGATGTCATATTTTATGAATGTGCTAAAATAATAGGTGTTCTTTATAGGCTCCGTAGATATTATATATTGTCAGTTAGTTCAGAAGTCGCTTTGCCGAAGACTTTATATGAAGTTAACTCAATTACCACTTAAATGCACATTCGTATAGAAGATGGTACTGCCCTATGTCC
This sequence comes from Eudiplozoon nipponicum, assembly GCA_029291075.1. Classification (NCBI taxonomy): domain Eukaryota; kingdom Metazoa; phylum Platyhelminthes; class Monogenea; order Mazocraeidea; family Diplozoidae; genus Eudiplozoon; species Eudiplozoon nipponicum. The sequence goes on along the minus strand of JAQBSW010007472.1, from coordinate 4,021 downwards.
CAAATTTCTCAGCCAAACATACAGTGTGGATAGGGTGTAATACCCGCTCCTACTGATGAGTCACCACAAGGCACAAAACGTAGGTGTATATGAAGTTATACCTTTTGTTCATGCTGACTTCTCCATATCCTTCTTGTCCTATTTGAAGTTATTGCTACTAGGTACGCAACACCTGATACATAATAGCACATATATTGCACGAGATAACACTTGCCGTTCATGCGTTTTTTGGTTTATCCTTTAACTAATTTGTTAATAGATGCGCAACACTTAATACATAATTGCATATGTATAAGTTCTCCCCAAGAACAATATATCACTGCTAAATAAATAAGTGAATAATGCCATGATTATTATGAAACGTAATAACTGATATTGATCAAGGCCAGAGTGTATGGATTTGCCGGTTTAACAGATTTTCAGAAATGGTTCTAATTTTCCATTATGTTGCATTTTGTCATACCTTTAAATCCATTGTGTTGATACCATGGAACGACTCGGTAACAAGAGTGCTAGTAACATTGACTTTTTCGGCAACCATAGTGTTGGTATAAGATACCGACTCAAGAACCATTGTGTTTGTACCCTTTACAGTCTTGAAATATATATTATATTTTGTGAGATGTCTCTGAAGTCTCATTGTCGAAGACTTTATATTAAGATAGATTCACTACAGCAGGTCTAGACATTCGTATAGAAGACTTTACCATCCAAATTTTTCACATTCGTCATTAAAATATATAGTGGGTAAATGGTATAATGGGATCCTGAATGGCCGATAGGTTTAATGCTTCGTAAATCCATGACGGTAAAATTATTGGTATATTACGACTAACACCGACAAGATATTTTTTTATCCAACTTTAGGCGCCACAATGACATTGATGGTTTCGTCTAAATCTTTATGCACAGATCCTTGTAGCAACCTAACTATGTCAAGTAACTTCTCGCGTTCGAATCCAGTTATTGAAATAAGTGTTACATGTGCATTACGCAACGCAGTTGATATCAGAGGATGATTAACATGAGGTAAGGCTTGACATTCACGAAGGTATTCTAAAATAACCTGAGGGCCATACACCGTAGCACCAATTGAACGTAAGTGATCAAAGACAGAACCTTCAAACTGACTTAAGACAAAATATGTTCGTTTTGGTGGTTTAGCTGGAAACATTTCCATTAAATCCTTTCCTTTTATGAACTTCTGTGCAAGGTTATCGTATTCCGATTTGGCTTCATACGCTGCATTCAGCAAAGGACTAGCTTCATCATTTACAAAGAACAATACAAAAATAGTATCCGCCATATTATTCAAATGTACAGATTATGTTTACTATAATAACTATTTAACAGCACTACAGTTTGGTTCAGAGCATTATACGAACTAGAATCTCCGGCAAACAGTGATATTGAGCTAAAATAATATTGAGCTATTTATTCTCAATTAGTTAGATTAAAATAACAGTTACTAAAATGCACACACACATGTGACATGCAAATATCTAGTCAAAGGTCAGTCTGAGGTATAAATATTATGGCTAGAAGAAATAACGCGCTTGCTTCATTGGTTTCATTTGATAAACTTGTGAAGAATAAGCAAACTGATGAAAGCTAATTAATAAGTTTAGTCGAAATATTTCGAAAAAAGAAAACTACTGGAACAATGAAGGTTGCTTAAGTCAAAACACAGATCAGCTAAAAAACAATCTTCATTCATTTAGACCAGGTGTTTATTATTTTACAATATGTATATATATATAGCATAAATACACTCAACTACACTCAACGTACAGTATTTAGATATGTGATAAATTCATGCAAAATTTGACATTGTTTATTAAGTTTTAGGTTAAGATATTTTTGAGTGATTTGTGGGTGTGTTAATTGGATGTTTCTTTGCCTGAATATTTATGTCGCTTTGCTTTTGTTTGTATTTGCTTGAGCAATCCGCTTAAAATTTGTTTTAATGTATTATGTGCACAAGAAATATTCCTTAAACCACTTGGAAAGTTTTGTTTTAATTTGCCTTGCATTAAAAAATTTTCGGTAAAAATGTTACTAGCTAATATTATTTTAGCTTTTCTTGCTTAGAAATAAAAATATCTGCTGAAATATGTGTTACTTTATGCTTCCAAATACGTCTTGAAAAATGTTATCAATAAACAAAATAGCTGAATTAAATTTCAATTTTATGTCATCTAATGTAGCATGCAAATTATATCATACGTGCTTTTCATTTATTCTGTCCTAAATGACATTCTACCGTGTTAATAGCCTGTTCTAGATAACTGACTCATACGTGTCTTGAAGTAGCTTGGTCCATTGGTTTTGAATCTATTTGTCCATAGCTTCAGCTATATTTGTCAAAATGGCACGTTGGCTAAGATTAAAATACATTGATAATAATATCCTAATTAGAAAACTGGGATACAAATAACGAGTAGTCCAATAGTGAAAGATTGTTATCTAAAGAAGGCCGCCATTTTAATGCAAAATTCCCCATGATCGGATCCTTTGAGCACCAATTCTGGTTAAGCGATTATCTTTGTAATTGATTAGCTAAAAAACAAAACAGACACATGATTCTTTCTCAGTATAAAATAAAATTCTCATGTCTTTTATTTTTCAGTTGGTTAGGACAAGTTCATTTCAAGTAAAGAAGGATATACGCTAGTTAAAGTCCAATAAACTGCTTCACTTGTTAATGTTTGGTAAAATATATCAATAGAAAAATGTAGAACAACGATCTTGTAACATATAAATTCTACTAGGCTTTACATCGTCTTAAATTAATTAATTTCTTCCTGTAATTATATTTTTCCAGTAGCCAAATTTCTGCAAAGATTCCTTGTATGCTCTGAATACTGGGGTGATTATATTATTAAGAGATTTGCTTCGATCTGAGTCTATTCTCATATATATTAATTTTGTCAATTTAAACTTTGCCACTAAAAGCTTCATCCGCACTGTGGAGGAAGATATTTCCTCCGAAAAAGTTAAAGTGACAATAATTGGTAAATTTAAACCACCCTGGCTGATTGAAACGAATTTTATTTAAAAATAAATTATTCTTTTATTTTCCAGAGCTTGACAGTATATATACTTTGAATTGTGGGCAATTTCAGTTTTCAGTTATCTGTACGGAACTGGTTGTAATATACTCGGCGTGCTGCTTTTATCTCATTTCCAGCATTTTACGTTTACTCGATCTCCACAAAATATTCCTGCTAACACTGACTTAGATTTTTAATCGTACATATTGGGACGTTCTCCAAGAGTTAATTTAATAATTCTGTTTTTACGTCTATTTCTTTCCAGATTATTTGTTCGGGTGTTTTGTTACGTGAAAGGTTTCACATTCCGATTGCCTAACATTAAGTATCAAATTAATAATTAAGTACGATCGAAATGGAAGCTAATCTTAAGTGTGAGGACGCTAGCAAGTTAGCTCAAGATATGGCAAGTATGAATTTGACAGATGTGAATAAAAGCAGAAGCTTGTCAGATTCTATTTTACACTTAAAGACTGATCACGATCTGGCATATATTGGTTCTCAGATAGCAATATGTATGGAGCCTCTTTAGCACTTTTAAATGCAACCTACAGAATCGCGATGTTCATTCAAACTTTAAATTATTTCTGTATTGCCTGTAACTGGACAGCAGAAATAATATAAAATTCCGTGGCTATCAAATTTATAAAAAGTATTTTTTTTATAAAACTTTGCTACGACAGCCTTGATAAGAACCTCACACTTCAATTTCCTCCGACATAAAAGTCTTACTTTTGTCTGCCATATCTTGAGCTAATTTGCATGCGTCCTCAAACTTAAGATTAGCTTCCATGATGATCTTACTTTATTATTAATTTAATAACTTAGTGTTAGGCAAACTGAATGTGAACTTAAACGAACATTGGTTGCGCGGGTGGGGATAACAATTATTATAATCAAGGTTGCGGTCTTGATATAAACACCTGACCCATTAATTACTTACATATGTCAGTGTAAACTAAGAAATG